>VTPC01090413.1:129321-161598 GCA_011009095.1 Ignelater luminosus | reverse complement strand
AACTAATAATTCATGAGTGGATTAGATTAGCAATTCTGTTTAATCTTGAACGAACTCTTGAAGTTACTTCACTTCGTAAATGTCTTTTAAGTTACCGACTGCGCTAATTAAAGGCACGACAGGTAATAACATTAGGTGCATAACGATGTCATTTATGTAAATATTTTATTTCTAATTTTAATATTTTTCACTTTGTTAAGTTGCTGTTGATGGTGCATTAAAATTTTGTTATTTGCTATAATTGCCACAAGTGTATTTTTATTTCTTTTTGATTGAATCAATCAACAAGATTACAGCCCCAGTTTAACAGCCTTGGTTGTATGACTTAGGCAGTGTAGAACTTCCTTATGGAATTTGCATTACTGTATACCGTAATAAAATAGAATGAAATATAAGTTAACTTCACTTATGATATCTGGCTTACAGTACGTAAATAACATGATAAAATTATTTGTAAATGTCTTAAGCGATTACAGTTATTATGTGACGGGAAAATAAAATGTCAATGTCAGTGTTGGTGCCAGAAAAATTCATTTTCTCCTAATACAGAAGATTAATAAATTCTCTCTAGAACACCATTCAGACGGTCCTTTTCAGGACTTCGCCATTGCCTACAATCCAAATCTTTATATATTTGCAGTAATACGTATAATATAAAATATCAAAGATGTCAAAATCAAAACGACAAAAAAATTTAGATGCTTTAATTTTCAAACAAGAAAAAACAATACTGAAGATTTAAAAGAAACAATCAGAGAAATATTCAAAACGGAAATGAAAGTTATGGCAGATAATATCAAAATTCTAAGTAATGAAGTACATGAGTGCAAAGAGTCAGCAGAATTTAATAATGAAATAATGGATAAGTGCAACATTACATTAAAAGAAATCCAAAAAGAATTAAAAAAATTGAGAGAAGAGAATCAAATTCTAAAAGAAAGAAATAAGAAACTGGAGAAAGAAATTAGAGAAATTAAAATATCTGTAGAGCAAGACAGACAATATTCCAGAAATAAAAATGCCATCATAAGCGGTATTCCAGAAGCTTGTCAAGAAAACATTAATACACTTGTAAAAATATTGGAAAAATTATGGATTTGGACATCACTGATAAAGATATAGATACTGCACAAAGAATCAACACGTTTAATAAAAAAGAAAATAGACCAATAGTAGTGCAATTTACTAATAAAATGAAAAGAGATCAGTTTATAGAAAAATACAAATCCAGAAAACCAAAAGTAAACAATTTATTTCCTGAATTACATGCTACACCCATATATGTAAATGAACACCTTACACAGTATTATAGAGGACTGTGGTCAGAAGCAAAAAAGTTACAAAAGGAAAAATTATACAAGTTTGTATGGTTTAAAAATGGAAAACTTTGGATAAAGAAAGAAGAAAATAAACCAGCTATTTTGATCAATAGTGAAGAGGACTTAAACAAATTGTAAAAGACTTGTATATATATTAGGTTACATTATCAATTAGTTCTAATTATTTAATTTAAACATTTTTATATAGACTTTTATTTCTAACAGTGAAGAAGATTAACCCAATCATGAATGAAAGTATGAAAGAACCTGTTCTAGAAAATTTACAGATATGGAAAACACATAATGTGGAAATCTCAACAAAATTAAAATTTAATATAATTCATGTAAATATACGCAGCTTGAAAAAGCATTGGGCTGAATTTGAGGCAATTATAAAAGATAATTTAGGATTTATAGATATAATAGTTCTTACAGAAATTGGAATTAAGCAAGAAGAAAGTCCAGTTTTTTTCTTAAACTCATTTCAAAAGTTTATTTTATGTAGAGATTTCAAAAGAGGAGGAGGGATATACATGTTCGTTAAAATTAATATTAAAGTTCAAGAGATGGATCACCTAAAATTTGCATTTGCTGAAAATATGGTATTAGAAGTAGAGAAAAGAATAAGCTCTAAAGTTTTATTTAGTTGCCTAATAAATTGTATTTATAGACCTCCGAATTTAAATAAAAATAATTTCATTCTAGAATTAGAGTCATGGTTAGATGAAGTATATAATGTAAAGAATATTCTACTAATAGGAGACATAAATTTTGATTTATTAAACAAATACAAAGATGGGGTACAAAAATATACTAATTTATTAAATGCTTATGGTTTAATAAGTTTAATTAATTCCCCCACACGAGAAGAAAAGATACAGAATAAATTAGTGTCTACTTGTCTAGACCATGTAGTAATTCGATTTGAAAACGAATCATACGAACCGTTTGTTATTAACTATAAAATAGCAGATCATTACATAATAGGAATAAACTTCTTGGCTAGTTATGATACACTAGAAGCAAACGAAGATACAATTCGATACGTTATAGATAATGAGAAAGTCAATTATATGATTAAACAAGTAAATTGGAAAGAATTAATGAATATTAATAACGTTACACAACTATACGAGGAAATTGTGGCAGCATTTTCTTTAATATACAAATTTTCGACACGAACTATTAAACACAATAAAAATAGAAAATATAAAGTACATAACCCATGGGTTACAGATGAACCGCTTAACGAAATTTCTTTTAAAAACGATATGTGGAGTACTTACAAATCAAACAAAAATCCAACTTTATTTAGAAAATACAAAGCATTACGAAATACAGTTCAGAAAAAAATAAAGAAAGCTAAAGATAATTATTACTACCAAGAGATACGTAAAAATAGTTCCCACATATCAGGAATTTGGTCAATCTTAAATAACAGACTAGGAAGAAGCAACAACAATATAAAACAGTCATGTTTATAAAACTTTAAAGATATTGCTACAGAGGAAGAAATAAAGCAACTAACAAATACTTTCAACAACTTCTTTATTTCAATTATCGACAAATTAAGAAAGACCAATAATGCACATCAACAGGTAATAATTGATACTCAACTACAATCGTTTTTTTTTTACCATATATGACCTCAACTGATTTGCACAATATAATACAAACATTTGACGTAAATAAAGCTCCTGGATATGACATCAGAATGAAAGACATAAAGAATAATTTAAATATACTGTGTGATACTTTACTACATTTTTTAAATCTAATGATTAGAAATAGTGAAATTCCAGAAAAAATGAAAATATCAATAGTTACTCCAGTTTATAAAAATGGTAAAAAAGATGATATTAATAACTACAGACCAATCTCGAATCTTCCATCCTTAGAAAAAATTTTAGAGAAATATATAAATGACAAATTAAATAGCTACTTGAATAAATTCTCAATTATACCTAATACACAATTTGGTTTTCGAAAAAAAAAAGAATTCAGAAACGTTATTATTGGATTTTGTTGAAAAAATTAATGTAACTTTAAATGACAGAAAGCATGCAGCCGCGATATTTCTTGATCTATCAAAAGCCTTTGATACAATAGACAGCACTACACTTCTTCGAATATTAAAAGCTTCCGGAGTAAGAGGCACAGTTCACAAATTATTCGAAAGTTTTTTAACAGATCGAGCACAGACTGTCAAAATTAACAATTGTTACAGTGACTTAAAGCAAACACATTTCGGTGTTCCACAAGGATGTATTTTATCACCAACGTTATTTAACTTATACGTAAAATATATGCCTCGAACAAATGGTTTATTGTGTAATATTTATCAATACGCTGATGATACTGCAATATTATCAACAGACATTAATGAAATTACATGTTTGCAGAAATTGCAGAATGATTTTAATTTAATATCAAAATGGTTTACACAACATTATATTTTTATAAACACTAAAAAAACTCAAGCTCTTCAATTTGTAAATTCTAGCATAAATTACACTCTACGAAGTCATAACGAGAAATGCTTATTTACTGGAAATTTAGTTAATTGCAGTTCTTGCCACAAAATAAACTTTCTAAATGAAATCAAATATCTTGGAATAATAGTGCAAAAAGATATGAAATGGACTAGACACATAGAATATGTATCTAACAAATTAAAAAGCCTATTATATACATTCTATCAATTACGAACAATTTTGCCAGTGCAAACAAAAATACTAATTTATAAAACTTTGGGAGAATCAATAATAAGATATGGTCTAACGATTTATGGTCATACATATACAATACACCTGGAACCTCTATTAAAGGCGCAAAATAATTTCTTAAAGCTTATAAAAAATAACAATAAAAGAACAGATGACATAAGGAAAGAGCTTGAAATTTTGAAAATTGATCAGTTACGGGATTATATTACCATTTTTAAATATTATTTTAATAAAACATTTCAACAGATTCAAGAAACTACATATAACATTTGACCATCATCCATAACTTTCATCACTAATAGGTACAATAATTTCTACGGAAGAAACTCGATTTATTATTACATTCCAAAATTACTAAATGAATTTCTTTATAAAAACATAAAGAAAATTTCTGAGCTGAAAAAGAAGCTTCGTGGATGGTTAATTAACAGATAAATTTATAATAACTTATATATTTATTTCTCAAAGAATACATAATTATTTGTTACTACGTTCAAAATCTTAAGTTCTTATTCTATTTGGTCTTTTCGTTACAGTTATACTAGTAGATTATATATTGTCCATATGGACTCACAGGCAATTAATGCAATGTAATTATAATAATATATAAATAAATAAATAATAATAATAATAATAATAATAATAATAATAATAAAGGGATTTAGTGACCCAGGGAAAATAGTTCCCCATAAACAAATTAAAATTGTCATTTCGCTAGCTTACAGTTGAAGACGGGCGGATTCAGCGATATGACCTCGAGCAAAGAAATGTCCAGAAATGGGTAAAGATTGTTGCCAACGTAGGACATACTGTATATAGTTACACGTTCAATATTAAAAAAAAAAGAAAATAGTTCGGTCTTGATGACTGTACTACGCTTTCCACGACGGTTCACAAATTTAGTGATACCGGACACTGGATTAATAATACACCGAAAAAAAAGATTTACGTTTACTAAATGTTTTTATTGCAAACAAAGATTCAAACCAAAGTTCGTTAAACTCTTTAATAAATTGTCCTAATAAATTAGTTCTAAGAAGCAAATAATTTGTGCAGTTCTATAATACAGTTCCTAGGTGAATTCATACTACTAGAACAAATTCGAAATGTAGCATCTAACGTAAATTAATAACTAGTGCGTGAATGTTAATTAATATTTATTACGTGATATTCAGTATTTATTCTCAGTTGCAGAAAACAGAATTGAATCAAGTGATCAAATAAATCAAAGTTTAGTTGATCTGATTGGATAATTTTAAATTTACATTTCAATTTTGCAATAGGTGATTAGTTAGTTTCAGGATTAATTTGATAATTTGACTAATTTGGCTTTCTGCATTACGCAAGTAAATATTATAAAATTCCAAGAGGTTTTTTTATCACAGTTAGGTTTCTGACAGCGAGAGCTGATCACAATAAAATCAGCGGTAAACGATAGCCTTTCCAGATATCACAGGATTAAAATGCTAAAGGGGTTGAATTTCGTTGCGGCTAAATTCAATAAGTAATAACTGCACTGGAAGCTCTAAATTCCGTAGAAGATTCACAAGGTAATCACTAGAGGTATAACGATATGATAAGATAGAGGCAACAAAAACTACGTCCAAGCAAACTACACTCTAATGAATGGCACAGTAAACGAACCCAAACGGACCACCTTCCAGACGTACTTTGATCAAAATTACAGAGTACGTAAGGGATATTTAAAAGACGAAACCCTTCTTTAAAGTCGCACAAGCGCGAACAATCTTGATTGGCAAACAAAATAGTCACACAGAAAATATTGTAGTAGATAGAACAACATATTTTCACCCCACCGGAAGCAATAAATCGTCTGCGCCTTGACATTAAAAAAAACATTTTTAATAGAAAAACGGGGATATCGAAATTAAAACAATGAAGCGTTTACCGTCTAGAAACATTTTTTAAATAAATAACAAACTATAAAAATAAATTTACAATAACATACGTATTCCTTTGCTGATACTTGTTAAAATTTATTATGTCCAGGCTTTTAGAAATAAAACAAGAAATTGTAATTTGAAGACAAAATTTCGAAAGATCACTGTATTTGCAGACTACATTTAAAATAGAATTTTTAGTATAGAAACGATACTTTCTCATGTTAACAAATTTGATTAACATAAGGGACTACGTACGAGGTGTGCTCATAAAAATATTATTGTAATAAACAATACGGAACAGAATTAATTAATAAATTATGGTAAGAGACGATTCGGAATAATGATTTGGAGAAATAGTTTTCGTAGACATGCTAAAAAAGTCTTGCCTCAGCTGATACTTACACGTATAATCGCTATGAACTTCTATGTACGCAGCTGGAGCTCGACGTCACGGCAGCTTTTTCCAGAGGCAAAATACATGTACAAAAGAAATTCTAATCTCAATAAATGAATATTCGACAGAGGAAACATGAACCCTTGATTCACATAAGATCTTAACATCAAAATGATACCAGTTATATAATATTCAAATGAACAGCCTTGACCAAACATCACAGATACGGAGAATAAATTTTACCAAACATAGTTGATAGCGCACTCTCGATAAATATCTCAAATGTAACGTGCTTTATGTTAAGTTACGTTAAAGCTAAAATAATCTGGGCGAGATAAAATGAGAGTAAACTTTAGAAAAAACTAACCTGAATTAACTATCCTAATTTATAATTCAACATTACTTGGAGATACCAAACTTTATAAAAGTTAAAGTAACCAGTCAACAATATAATTTCTAGACTTAGGGTAAACACTTTCCCAGAAGCTTTGTTAAAAATGTCTTTAGTCTAAATGTTATAACTCATGGAATTGGAGTCGCTGGAATATTTTGTTTAACACCAAATCCGTCGGTAACTATATTTACTGAGATAATACTTCTTTTGTAGCCAACAGGCAAACTCAAAGGAGAGATTGTTTACGCCAACGAACTAAGACCAAATAACGGTTGGTCGAAGTGGTGAACAACCTTTTTACATTACAATCTCTATCTCTAAACTACTAACATATTTACAAATGTCTACAATACAGGAATTTTTGCCTGTGTGTATCGATGTGAAATTCTGCAGTTTACAAATTTACAATAGTGTGCAGACTTATGTTGCTCGGCGAAATATGCACATCACATCACAAATAAACCCAAAAGCACATAAAACAGAACACACAACACGAAATGCTGGCCAAGTCGATTCCAGTAGCGTACTTATTCCAAAGATTGTTGATCGCCGGTAAATGCAAGGCAGCATCTATCTAGCTAGGGTAATCCCAGAATAAAGATAGGTGAATTCCAAGCGGGACGATACACAACGTAGGGCGGAAAGGAGATTTATAATTCTGTGAACGACAAACGTTTTAGAATAACCTCGAGAAAACTTCGTCTTGACTTTCAAGGATGAATACGCATAAACGGAAATTCAGAAATCAGAAAGCGTTTGCAATCAGGGTTGCACAAAACTCTCTGCATAGACTAAATTGAGACTTTCTTGTTTTATCACGATACACTTTAATTCTTTACGATTTCTTTTAAGGTTTTCCCGCGCGAAAAATTCAGTGAGAGCTCTAGACTGTTCAATAAATAAGCTGCTAACTGGTGATTTTCAATTTTCAAAAGGTGATTTGCGTCTAATGCGCCATTATGCCAACGGGCGTAAACTATATGCTATTGGTTGTTCTACAATCATAAAACCGAGATTGATCATTCTTGAGGCGTAAGGTGGCGCTTCCTCACATCAAAGACAACGAACTTGACAGTTGTGCAGCTGCAAATTCTGCGGTCGTAAAAGTCATAATGCTAACTGATCTGGTATAATTTACTGCGAGATAAAACAGAATTTTGATGCTATTCTCCGTTATAAAAACATTAATAAGAGAAAATAGTTTTAAGAAAATACAATTGCTAGAAGATATTTTGTCCTTTATTTACCGGGTACAAGAGCGAGATGGAAAGACATAATAAGCTCTTATGGAAATAAAGTGGAGGTCCATTTTTGGGATTATTTTACAAGAGAATAATAATTTTTATAGTTGTTTTTATTGCAATAGGGTTTATAATCACAGATAGAAGAACATTTGTTTGTACTTCGAGATCTTTTAAAATGAATTTTGAAGCGAACAACTGATTTGCATCGCGACATAAACGAAATTTTGAGAAAAATATTTCTTTTGCAAACGGAAACGTATTTGGTCTTTGTTAAAAGGTTTACTAGACAGACGGAGTTGTACAAGATAGAAAGCATTTTATACATCAAGACTTTAATAAACAAGGGTTATTAATGAATTCATGCTAATATCCTCTGTTAGGCGTGAATTCTTAAATGATCTTAACAACCTGTAGTAACTGTAAGTATCCAATATAGTTATGAGCAAGGATTTCATACTCGCTACAGTGTCTGCAGCGGTGTATATTAATGCTTCGTCCAAATACCGTCTAATTGCTGCAACATTGCAAATTACCTTTAGGCAGTCTCACCATTGATTGATTGGAAAATCTAACGCCTTTGAATAATACCACACCCTTTTCTAAAATGCTGACACTTTATTTTTGGATTTGCATGAATTATCTTACCAGCCTTTTTTATGTTGTGTCTAATTTCAATTCGTCTAGTAACCATTTTGCTTAATGATATCATTTCATCTAATTCATTCTTACTAAATTTAAAGTTCAATGCGTGTATGCATAAACAACTCGTAACATCGAATATTAAGGTAATAGCTTAGCCTTTGTTATTGAAAATAAATTTTAACAAAGAAGCTAACCTATAATTTAGTAAAAGTAAGTTATTGGGCAAAGTACGGTCAATTCCTAACTAACAGTTTTACATTTTATTGTATTGTTAAAAATGCAATTTTAAATACTAACTAACCTTAAAACTGACAAAACAAAATTGCCATACAAAGTGGTATTAGATGAAATGAGTCATTAGAAGAATTTACGTTAGACAAAATGAAATAAAAGAAGCTGTCAGTTCCTAATTTAGATATCGATTTAACGTTTTTGTTGAGGCTCGATGATTAAGAATAACTAACGGCAAAACCGCCAAAACAAAATTGTTAGACAAAGTGGTAAATTAGATAAAATGGACATTAGTACAATTTGCATTAGGCAACAGGACATTAGGCAAAATAGCATTAAATAAAACAATCGAATTCTGCTTGAGATATGTCCAGACTTTTTAGCTTATTTTGAAAAATCAAACTATTTTGTGTATCAGTGGATAACTGCAGCAGATCATTATTCATTTCGCCTAGTACCGTTTTGTCTAATGACTATTTTGTCTAATTCCGTTTCCATGAATGCCTGTCTAATTTCATTTTCTTTACTGGTAAATGTCCTCTTTCTAAAACTAAAGTGTAGGACTTTGTTAATTTATTTCAACAACTAATACGCATTTGTTTTCTGTCATTTGTCAATTGTAAATGTCATTGTCCTGCATTTAGCAATTTAGTAAATTTTGGGCTGAAATTCCTTGAGTTGTTCCGCATTGTTTTTCTCTAATTGCGGTTATTGTATGTCATAGTTTACGACCTTTTATAGGTACTAAATGATGCAAAGTCTAACCATACTGAGTTTAGAGAAATTTTAAATAACTTATTAGAAATGCCTTCTTGTTGAAAAATGCTGCGCGAAAGCAAATTTATATGTTAATTTGACAAAGATATCTCTTGCATCATTTACAAGAAAAGGGGAAACGGTTTGGAAAAAAAGCTTTATCTCTTTAGCACATTTCTCAAGGTTGAGGGAAAGGTAGAGTTTATAGAAATGATTCTAGATAGTAAGCTGACCTCATCACAAAATAATAAACAAAGTTACAAAATCCCTTTGGACATATACAAAGTGTTCATAAATGTTTCTGTGTCCAGTTGGCTATGCAATCTAATTTTAATGTGTTGCCTTGTTGATTTATTTCAACAACTAATACGTATTTGATTTCTGTCATTTGTCAATTTCAAAGGTCGTTATCCTGCATTTAGCAATTTAGTAAATCTTGTGCTGAAATTTGTTGTATTGTTCCAGATTTTTTCTCTCTAATTGCACTAATTGTACGACAAAGTTTCTTTGAAGACTAAAGTTACTGGTTTATTAACAACTAACTTTATCTTATTGATTCCTAAAAAACGTAAGATTAGGCAATCATCATAACAACGATGCAATGCGTGTAACGTGACAAACATTGTAATATACATATAACCTGTTTTTTAAAAGGCGGCAAATGCAGTCGCAAACATGATTTCACAGCCCTCCAGAAACATTTATAAACACTTTGTATTAATAGTGTTATAATTTCTATATGGAAGTATCTAGGAGGATGTATCCATTTTTTTTCTATAATAACCTAGAAATACTAATACTAGTTTTAAAAGTTTTGAATAAAATAAAGAATTTAACGTTTTTGGTAGGAACCAAGAATCCTGAGAAAGAGAGAAACAGAGAGAGAGAGAAAGTGCGTGGAAGTACTCCACGTTGGGCACCAACATAATGTTACTTGGTGTAATACTTGTAATGGTATTAGACAAAATGGGCATTAGGCGAATAGAAATTAGATAAAATTGGACCTTAGGCGAAATAAAATTAAGCGAAATGGGATTACAAAATCACTTCTGACCATTTCGTCTAAATTTTCCAAAACTATCTTTGATATTTGCTTGAGAAGTACCATTTGAAATGAATAGACAAACGAAGGTGCAATACATTAACTCATGATGTTTAATGTTTTATTAAAATTTAAAAAGATAAATTTTATTACAATTAATGCAGTTTGTTATTCAAATAATAATCCAAACAGTTGAATTTTATTTAATGGAATTGTTTTGCCTTTATTAGCATGTTTTCAAGTTTGATGTTGATTAATCATAACATACGTAAGTATTAGAAAACTAGTTTTTCTGGTTTTTTAGCTCTTTTGAGAATAGGACAAATCGATACTAGTTGCCAAGTATTTTCATCACTTGAGTCTTTGTTACTATTATTTGAGTCTGTTACACATCAAAACGCCACATTAAGCGTCCTGTGCTTGCATTTATACTGTATATTCATAGACTCAAGTGTAATGGCTCGTTAAAAGCTGTTAACGAGGGCAGTCTTTATAATAATTAACCGCAGACACTCAACGTGATTAAATAATGAAAACAGTTGAAAATTCTCAAATTAAGTCATTCATAAGTGGTACAATGTAGAGTGTACATACTAGAGGTCAACACGTGACGTGAATTATAGTGGGCAAGGAAAAAAATAATATTCACGTGAGCCAAAAAAATAGTGTGTGTGAAGGTTCTTGAAACACATGCTGTACCGTGGGTTACCACCATGATGTCACAATTAAAATAATGCTTACAATTTTACATACGCCCAATAGAAAAATTGTAAGATCATGTCATCCATCGCACCTACTTTTGTGATCCATGATAGTGCAGGAATCTCATGACCCAGGGAAATCTTGTTACCTATGGGAATTTTGTGACTTGTGGGTTTCGGGAATTCCGTGACTCATGAGAATCTCGTGACACATAGGAGTCACGACCTCATATACCAGCGTTGGTGGGTTGTAATCGAAAATTCTCCACCTCTAGTACATACTGTAAATAAGTTAAGGAAAGTTCCAAAAGAATCTGAAACAGCATATTTTCAAAAGCAAAGCAATTTTGTCTTTTGATACGGTTCTTGGACCTATCGATGAGATTATTAATAGAGTACTAAAAGAGGAAGCAACGAATAATGAGATTTAACTTACTAAAATGTCTTGTCATGTCAATTAGTAAAAAAAATAAGAAGTTGCCGTTATTCGTTGCAATGTGATAAATCTCTGAAATGGGTATTGTTTATCCTAAAGATCTCATTTCATTGGGTGTAAACATCAATAAAGCATCATTTTGGTCCAAAGATTATTTTACGTAATTGTTTACTTTCAAACAGTAACAATCTGAAACTAAACGCTAAAAAATTCAATTTGTAAGCAAATCTCTTATATTGAATTGGTAAAAAATAAATTGGCAATGTTCATTACTAGAGTGCGGATTTTTTAACATAAAAAACAATAAAAAGTTTCTTAAAAAAGCGTAAAAATTCAAGGAAAAAAGCTTAAAAAATAGCACAAAAATTAAAAATAAGTTTAAAATATGCAGGAAAAAAATTAAACTTCCAGGTTTTAGATCTTATTATACAAAGTATTTATTATAAAAAAACAAAAAATGAATTGTTATTAGAAACTTTGAAGTCTAAAATGCTTAATTATTATGCACTTTTCTAAATTCTCCATAAGGAAATTTCTTCTTTTATCGGTTTGGGTGTCTTTGTAAAGAGAAAATAGTCTTTCAATGTCAACACTAGTAATCGGTGCATATTTAAACTTTGCAAGTAACGATGGTTCCAAGTCGAAGTTTTATTGACTATTTCGTCTGATAAAATACTTGCAATGGTCTTTACTCTTGCTAAACCTTCGTTTTTAGCCAGCACGTTCTCAAATTTGGCAAATATTGTTTTTTCTACATCACCACGCACTTTTCTCAATTTTATTTTAAACTCTTGTACAATCTGAATTGCTTCTGTTAGCCCACTTCCTTGTGTTTCAAGTTTGGTGCTAGTTTCACTGATGAACTCGTAGTTTTCTTTGATGAATGCAAGGTTTTGTTGTAGTTCCGGATTTTCTTTAAATATTTTGGCAGTCTTTAACTGATTGGGATGCATTCTAACAAAATTTCTTTGAAGCTGGTCAAGTTAACTGCGTAACACACAGCCGCATCCAACCATGTTCCCCGTCTAGTAATGACTGGTTGTGGTGGAAGCGGAATATTAGGCAGTTTTTTTTTTAAATCGTTGTACTCTCAATGGCGCTTTTAAAAACACTTTTTGCCATTTTTAATTAACTCGTTAACTAGAGGAAATTCAGACCTCACAGTTTCTGCTATTCGGTTTACTGCGTGAGCTACGCAAGTAGAGTGTGTGAGATTACTATACAAAACTTTTAAATTAATACCTGCTTTTAGCATATATGCAGCCGCATCCGTCACCATTAACAGAATTTTGTTAGTTGGGACTGCATTAGGAAGAAAAAAGTTTGCGAGTCCCTCGTTAATAAATCTTGTTACGGTGCTGCTGTTGGTTTTATCTAGTTCTTTCAAATATATTAAAAATGGCCTGGTTGGAGTAGCTTCATGTTATATACCGATAATGAGACCAGCCACATACCTACCGCACTCATCGGTGGTTTCATCGACAGAAAACCAGATATAATGGTCTGCAATTATATTTTTAATTCCATGAAGGACTGTTTTATAAACTGTATCTAAATAGTTTTTTCGTAGAGTGCTTTCGGACGGTATCGATCTCTTACAAGAATTTTCGAAATGCAGAATTGTCTAATTTTCTGAAAGGAATATTTGCCGATATCAGAGTATCGCATAAATCAAAATAAAATGTTCTTTCTTCAGATCGAGTAGAAGATCCAGAGGCAACTACTTCTGAAATAGTTTGTTGTTTCAGCTTATTTTCATCATCCGCTCTTCGTACATTTTCCTTGTGAATAGCGGTCTTCGTATGTTGTATTACATTATACTTTTTGTCGCACTGGATCTATTAAAACGAGCATTAAAGAACATTATATTTAAAATCTAAACTACTCCTTATCGTTTTAACACATACTCTGCAAAATAGTCTACTACCGTCCAGCCTTATTTCTGGTATATTCGTAATCCACTCTTTTACACTCGTTTTAACTTTTGGCATTGTAACACAGTCTTATTTTATTAAAAACAGAAGACAACACAAAAGATTAAGTTATAATAGAATGAAACGAAACTTTTTCAATCTACCAGCAACATTATATACACGCACGATACCAACACTTTGAGTAACCCAGTAAAACTGAAGCATTTGTCAAATAAATCTTAAAACCTATAAGAACTAACTGTTTTCACAGCTTATCCTAGGGACAAAGAACTGCCGGGACAATGTGTAACGGCCCCGACAGGCTCCGGAACGGTGAGCGTCCAGATGGTATTCAATACTTAACAGTAAATAATGATATTTTAAGAAATCCTTGAAAATATTGTCACGAAATTTACCGTAAAAAGAAAATGTTTAAAAAAATAATGTAGACAATTGCTGCTAGAGAAAGAATTTATTGAAAGTATTTTGAAGAAACAGAAAATAAATATACTGTAGACAAGAAAAGTATAAAGATATTATGATTTTTTTCTTAAGACTGACAAAAAAATGCACAAAATAAGCATTATTCTAAAAAATAGCAAAAAGTTCCAAAAAAAGCAAAAAAAAGCATTATGAAAATTAGTTAAATGATTCCTTTAATTGTGACTCTCACTTATTTCAATGTCTTTTTGTACTGCTATTAAAATCTAAAAAAAGCATTATTTCTATAAATCCGCACTCTATTCATTACTATGTGCAGGGATGGAAAAGTTTTAGAGTTGTAGGTGTCTAAGATGGGTTTCGTTAATCGATCGTGTAAGCTAAAAAGGTCGTTTCGATGGGGGTAAACATCAACAAAAGATCAGTCTGCTTCACAAATCTTTGATAAGAACCCATTTGCTTTAGAAATCACTGAAGGTTTCAATAAATAATTAATACAGTATCCTTACATTTATTGTACTTTAAAGACGTGAAATCTAAAAAGGACCTAGAATGGCAATCTAGGAATTTTATTGAGAATATCAAAACAGCAGCAAGAAAAGCTA
Organism: Ignelater luminosus; assembly: GCA_011009095.1. NCBI lineage: Eukaryota > Metazoa > Arthropoda > Insecta > Coleoptera > Elateridae > Ignelater > Ignelater luminosus. The sequence continues at coordinate 146,850 of VTPC01090413.1, read as the reverse complement.
CCCCTGAAGCAAAAAAAACTCCCATATGTGAAATAATATATCCTGCTAGTATTAGGGAACAAATTAAAGAAAGAAGGAGAGCCAGAAGGATATGGCACACTATCCGAAACCCTACTGATAAAACAGAATTCAACAGAATAAGCAATCAAGTCAGAGAAATGATTAATACATACAAACAAAATTGCCTCGACGAGTACTTAAATAACCTCGGACCGGAAGTGGACAAGGAATACTCATTGTGGAAAGCGACAAAAAGATACAAAAGGCCCGTTACTCGTGTCCCTCCCATAAGAGACACTCAAGGTAACTGGCTACGAAGAAACGGTGAAAAAGCTGAATTGTTTGCGCAACATCTAACAAATACATTCCAACCACACGAAATACAGTCTGATATCCAAACTATACCAACTTATCAACCAGAAATAGCATTTAAATTGTTCACACCAATAGAAATAGCAAAAGAAATAGATCAAAATCTCAATCCAAAAAAGGCACCAGGGATCGACGAAATATCACCTGGGGTGTTCAAAGAACTGCCAAGGAAGGCCATTATCATGCTTACATATCTCTTCAATGCCTGCTTACGCTTGGAATACGTTCCTGAGTGCTTCAAGATGGCACAGATAATCATGTTAAGAAAGCCAGATAAGCCAGACGAGGAAGTTGGATCGTATAGACCGACTTCACTTCTTCCAACAATCTCAAAACTATTCGAGAAACTATTTTTAAAGCGGCTTAAGCCTTTAATAAACATCCCGGACTTCCAGTTCGAATTCCGAAATAAACACTCAGCTATCGATCAAGTACATCGAGTGATCAAAGTCATTGAACGAGCTTTTAAAGAAGGGAAATATTGCTCTGCAGTATTCCTTGATGTGTCGCAGGCGTTTGACAGAGTGTGGCACAAAGGTTTAATCCTCAAGATGAGTAAAATGCTACCCAAAAATTACTGCAGATTGCTAGAATCATACTTAGCTAATCGGCAATTTCGAGTGATGCACGAGGATGCCAAGTCAAAATTTTATCCAATAAAAGCAGGCGTACCGCAGGAAAGTGTGTTGGGACCCCTTCTGTACCTGCTATATACTGCTGATATTCCAACATCAGATGAGACATTCACCGGAACCTTTGCAAATGATACTGTAATCATGGCGGTAAATGAATCACAATCAATAGCAGTTGAGAAAACTCAACGCACACTGAACAAAATCAACAGATGGACAAAAGACTGGAAAATCAAGCTTAACGAGCTGAAATCAGTCCACGTCACATATACGCTGCGGCGAAGAAATTGCAGTCTAAGAACATATCTCAACGAGGTACCAATCCCTCAAGCAGAATCAGCAAAATATCTTGGGCTTCATTTAGATTCAAGATTAAACTGGAAACACCATCCAAGAAAAAAAGCTGAACAAATTCGCATTAAACAACGACAAATGTATTGGCTGGTTGGACATTATTCTAAAATGAATCTTCATTGTAAAAGAACTATTTATCTATCTATATTCAAACCGATATGGATGTATGGGATACAACTTTGGGGTTGTGCACATAAATCTAATCGAGAGATAATACAAAAATGTCAAAACAAATTCCTGAGGATGATCACCAACGCGTATCGATACGTAACCAATAACGAAATACATAACGACCTCAATATACCCACGATAGAGGAAGTCATCAAGGAACGAGCCAATAAACATGAGATTAGACTTCTCAATCATCCAAACGTGGAAGCAATTCAATTATTGGACACAACCAATGAAAGAAGAAGACTGAAGCAAACAAAACAGCATGAATTATGTAGATAAAAGACGTAAAGAGTACTATTGGCAACTAAGCACTGGTTTAGTATTTCCACACAAGTCTTGTTTAATATAAACACAGTTCATCTGTACTAATAAATTAATTATATTAAGATTGTAGTAGTCATACCTGAATAAAGGTGTTATATAAAAAAAAGACGTGGTAAATAACGCTGAAAGTTTTATCAAATAAATCTCAAACGATGTGCAATAACTTCAATTTGTTTTGCAGAATTCTGACAATCCTAGTCGGTTAATGGAATATACCGGTTATTGGAATGATTCTCCTTTGTCCAAACGCTATTCCAATAAGCGGCTTTTACTGTATCAATAACATATTGAATGGTTAATTTCCTTAATAAATAATTCTTTAAAAATTTGATTTTACGTGGGATTCGAACCCATATCTCTGGCATACCGAACTGTCGCTCTACCACTTGAGCCAACGGAATCATACCTTAAGTAAAACTAAATCTTCCACATGTAATTTTCAAGTTTGTGTCAAATATCTATGGTACACATCTAATTGTAACGACAAATCATTAAAAATAAATTAGTGTTCAGTACTAAACTTGACAATTTAATTTGATTTTACTGACACGCTTACAGTTACGAAGTCTTTCGAACTAGTTACACTTTGTATTACCCTTTAAATGACATTACTTTCCCTAATCAAATTTAAATTTAAAATAACCTCAAACAGGTACAAACTTTTTTTATATTATGTACCTTGTTGATGAGTTACCCTTTCTAAATAAACAAAGTTTTGTAATGACCAAACCACACAACACACTCACTAACATACACAGTCCGTACAATATTGCATTTGTGTATTCGTTAATGCCGCTAATGGACTAAATGGGTAAACCTTCCATAAAGGCGGCCTCTTTAAATTATTTTGAAGCTTTTAAAATGTTTTCCAATACCGAAAAAAAGGAGAAACGATAAAAACTAAAAATTCAACTAGGGCTAAAGCGTTTACAATTAAAAATTCGATTAACACTCTAAAGATAAAAAAGAGCGGACTATTAAAGTTATTAGAACCCGCAAATTAGAAATTTAAATTTTCTCGGGTTGTTAAGGAAGGAATTAAAAGCTTCTTTCCAATCCTAAAGGAATCTACGGTTACCTTATTTAAATTATCGTGTTCCTTTAAATTGTCTTATACGTTTCCCTGTAGTATTCCGCTTTCAAGTAAACCTTCAATAAAATCCTAAATAATCCTAATAAGAAACTTATAAGCTGTAAACTTTCTTAAAATCATAATTTAGCTTCAAACGAGCTAAATACTTCTCATTTTGTAAAACTTAAAATCATTTTGTTTTCACAAGCGTCGCTAAAAGAACCTCCAAGTTCATAAAATGTCAACGATATAACCCAGCTGTTACATAAAACGGAGTGCTGTTAAAACAAGTCTGGCGTTTCAACATTTTTACACGTTTACCCTCTATACAGTTTAGTGACGTCCTGTAAATATTTTCCTTGGATAGTTTTTTGAACCCTCCAAAAACCTATACGGATGCTTCAGGCTCTACTCTTTTTATAGGTAGAAAAATTTACGCATGGATTGCGATGGTTACGTTATTCTAACTCAATCAGTTAATTTGTTTATGGACACATACACGCACACACATAGACGTACTCACCCCCTGATCCTCATTCTCTTTTGCCTTTCTCATTCCATTAGGGAGAAAATTAAGTTTCCATATGACTGACGTCCAAACACTTTTGATGAACCTGATAATGATGTGTTTGATGATCATACAATACTTGTATAAAAATTTAATTTATGAACACGGAAAATACTTTTTTGTTGATGTTGTGCTTTTGGAGCTAACTTGTTTGGGTATAATCATAAAAAAAATGAAAATTCTGTTTATTATGTCATGTATATATTCATTATTACCACTTTTTTTGTTGAGGATGCAAAAAAATAAGAGGTTAGTAAAGCAAAATGTAAAAAGGGATTATAATGAATATATAGCAAGGTCAAAAGCAACATTAATGTTAACAGTCTTTTTTAAATTTTACATAAATTGGCTAATAGAGTGACAAATTACTCACATGCAAATATGCCGTTGGGTCTCATGGTCTAGAAAAAATTATCTTTTAGCACCGTCACAATTTTGAAATGTTTAAAAACTTTGTTCTTCATAAGGTTTTTAAGGAAAATAGAGTTAGTACTTGGTAAAAATACAAATTACTTTGGACAACTGAAAACTAATATCAGCAGGGTACTTGTATTAGGTAATAGTTAATCGACATTGCTTATCTTTACATTTAAGGGGAGAAGATACCGTGCGGTGCTGGAGTTTATACAGTAAGATCATTATTGCTTGTCCAAAACAAATTGCTTTGCTCAGGTGATGTTATCTATATTTAATTCCGTTTACTGTCTTTTACTTATAGCATGAAGTTGGCCACTAAGAAATTCTTTTTGTAATGAAATCTATGCCACCCGGAAAACACTTCTGCTAAAGTGGTTGCCTACAGTTTGAAACAAATAATTCTTAAAGAATGAGGTATGACAAACATAATTAAACGCACCGATCGTCATCCGTCAACATTCGTTCTTAATCGGTTTTGTCGCTAACTTCACATTAAAATAAAAGTAATGTACTGATCTTACTGCATAACTTCGAAGCCAATACTGAAATTAGAAACTCGTTGAGTCGTTTTTGTCTAGATGAATGCGTTTTACAGTTTTTCTTCAATTATGAGCTAACTCTTCCAATTTCTTCATAGCTGTTTTTGATTCTAAGGACAAAATAATTATCAAAGAATGGTAGATGCTCTTAAGAAAAATCATGTTACTTTCATCATCTAGGTTTTATACTCATGGTAGGAACATAACGTGGAGAAACGAAAAACACGTTGCTATAAAACCACTGATCGTGGCTAATCGGTTATGCTTGCATTCGGGAGAACAAGGACGCAAATCTTCAAACTGACTGTTTTTGTCAAGTTTTTCGTCATTTTCCTATATAGATCTTTACGGAAATGGCAATTTCACGGATTTTATCATCTCTTATTTCATTTCCTAGAACTCTCGCCTGAAAAGCAGTTCTTGAGCCCTTACATCAGTGATTACCCTTCCACAAACTTGTAAAACAGTATGGTTTGTTTTTGTGCTTAAATTCATCGTAAAGCTGTCAACTTTGGAAGGTCAAGCACTAGGTAGCGTGGTGAACATTGTGCTCTACTGCCCATGTCTTCCCTAAAGAATCCTGTCTACGAGGGAATTAGAAAAGGTATTTGATTGATGCAACAGAAAAAACTTTTTACAAATAGTTTAGTTTGCAAAGTGCTGCATAAATATAATGATACTCATCTTTCATCGTATCTAGCATAAGGTAAATTAATCTAGTTTACCTAATCAAAGAAAAAGAAAATGGAACAAGCTCTGCATCGGCTAGTGACTTTGGAATATTCTCAATTGGTGCCGGCGAATCTAAAGAAAACTATCAATGTAGTCTCAACTGGTAGTATCAAAAGGACTATCTAGTTTACCATCAGAGTGATAATGCTTAAGCCTGTAGCCAATTCTCATCGTGGGGAGCCTATCAAACCAATTCCCCTAGTAGCGCATACAGACTTGCAACTACCACTTTTGCGATTATAACTACAACCTTCTAGTTGTGGCTGTTACGGTTGATTTTGAATATTGCATAACAAACAGAAATCCGACCAAAGTGGAGTCGTCTTAATGCCATGGTTAATCTCTAGTTCAAAAGCGAATGGAATCGTCCAAAAGCTTTAACTCTATAAATAAAACTCAACTATCAAATCATGTATGCAATCAAGCAAATCATTGTTTTCAGTTCCGTACGTGGTTAGAAGGGTCCGATTCTTTTTCGGACCAAACCATGATGCGACGCCCTCTTCGTTGCCTTTGGCTTCTTTGATCGCCAGGTCCTTTCACTGAGGTCAAAAGTACCAAACCCTATTGGTGCCAAGGTAACTAAGTGGAGAGAGGGGAATTGAAAAAGAAAAGAAATTCTGTACGTTTTTAACTTTATTGTTTTCTATATTGACCTCTATGTCCGTTTCTTCCCTGCCTGCGCTTATTAAGATTATTTACGTTTTTTTACATTTATGTGCATGTTATATTTCTCTAGTTCTTCCTCTCGCATTTCCATATTCTCTCTCAGGGCTACTTTTGCCAGTGCGCATAGAATTAAATTGTCTGCATGCATCTGTTCCTTTACAGTTACTGGGCACATTCTTCTATAACCAACGACAATGCTCTTTGTCCCTTTACCATTGACCATCTTCGTTATTTCATCCATAACTGTTATGAAGACTAGAAGGCTCAGGACACTGCCTTGCCTGACTCCTTTTTGTGTTATAAATCTTTCTGATGTAAGTTGTGACCTCTAACAACACTGCTAGTCCTTTCCTAGGTGCTCTTTATTGCGCTATTGTCACATTTCGTTCTTCTAAGATTTTCCAAATTTTCTCTCTCGAAACCGAGTCAAAAGCTTTTAATATATTTATTCACATGTGTAGATTTTTCCTTTCTTGCTTATGGTTTTCTTACATAACTGCCTTAGTACAAAGATTCACTCTTGTGTACTACGATCTTCTCGAAACCCTGGTTGCGATTTCTTTAATGTTGATTTTATTGTCTCCCTGAAACCTTTTCTCATATACTTTGCAGTACAAAGTAATAATATACATCTATAGTTTCCACAATTTAACTTGTCCGCTTTTTTTGTGTGGTGATATTAACACAGCCATTTAATATTTTTCTCGGCATTTCTTCTTTTGCAGTCCCTATGTATTTTAAAATTTCTAGTTTTATTTCGTCTATACCTGCAGCTCTGCCGTCTTTCATCTTCTTAATTACTTTCTTCACTTTATCGCCGGTAATTCCCTCATTCACTGTTATACGCCTCTTTATTATCACTACGGTACTACTTTCTTCTACTTCGTCTGCTCCTTCTAATACTTTACAAAAGTATTCCTTCTAATCTTTTTTTAATTTTTTCGTTGGACTTTAGGAGGTTCTGATGCTTATTTGTAACCCAATGCCTATCCATGCTTTTTTCCTGCCTGATGTTTTTTAGGAATCTAAATAACTTTTTTCTATTCTCTTTACCTCCTTTTTCTAATTCATTCCCAAACCTTTCCATGCTTCCCTTTTTGCTTTCTGAACTGCCGCTTTTACTTTTTTTCTTTGGTTTTGATATGCATCGTAGTTTTCTTCTGACTTTGTCATCAGGTGTCTTTGCAATGTGGTTTTCTTAATTTTGATTTCCCTTTTTACTTCACCGTTCCTCCATGGGGTTTGCTTTCTTTTGTTTGTTTCCTTAAAGGTCCGCAGCTCTTTCTTGCTGCCTCCAAAATTACTTGTTCAAAATTTTCTCACTTTACTTCTATATCCCCTGACCTCAGACCAAACTTTTTCGCTTCAATTCCTCTTTCAATTTCTGTTTGGTACCTTTGCCAACATTTAACTTGTAGCTTCTGATGCTCAAGAACTCTATTTCTTCTGATTCATCTTCTTTTTTATTTGTCACGATTATTTTGATTTTTGATATTTACAAACAGATGATCACTATCTTATGTAGCCGTTTGACTCTTACATCAACCATAAACCATAAAACAGTCAATAATATTTTTTAGACTGACGAAGAAAGTAAAGCATAACATAATCGACAACTGCGGGTCAATCCCGTGTACAACACCAGCGAAGCAGTTTTCCGCGACCAGTAAAAGTTTGAAAAGCACCTACCACAACAACGACAGCCTAATGCGTTATCACGCGGGAATGATACCGATGATGACTTCCACACAAAGTCTAGTGAAGTCACGGAGAATAGCTACATCTACCTTGCAGTACCAGGAATGGGATAGTAGCCTCGCTGGGCTTCGCATAGCAATACTAAGCAACGGAAGAATAATGAGAATTTTATTGAAGCAAACCAATCGTTCAAGATCCTCCACAAATTTCAATCTGTGCATATTGCAATTGCTTACAATCATTACCAGTGATTCACTGGTTTTGCTTCCTTAGAACGTCTTTGGAAGTCTTATCTTATTCGAACTTTTTTTCAATCACTTTATTACGCTCTGTAATTTATTTCTGTTTCTGGTCATTATCGCTGTATCCCCTAAAAAGGCAAAACATTGGCGACTATTATGATTTATAACAACCCTACTCCGTTTCTAGTTGTTGGCATTGAAGATAGCACCGGTGTCATTTTAGGTCTTTTCTAAACTTTTTCGACATTCCTCTTGCAACTTTTTTTACATTATTTGTTTTTGCCAGTTTTGTCAAACTTATTAATTTTCTATTACCACTCTGTTCTTTCATAGGTTTTTGTACACTTCTGTCCTGTTCACCCCGTCGTACGCTTGCTTGTAATCGGTGAAGAGAACGTAAGTCTCTTTCTTTATGCAAGTTGCTACAATTTTACATGCTACATTAAAAAGTGCTATACCATATCGTTTTCACATTCTGTGTTTGGACTCTTTTTGTGCAGAAGACGTATGACTGCTACCACTAATCTTTTAAAATTTTCTCTTCTGTCCATGGTTTTTCTATTAATAGCTTGGTTATCTTTGCATGAAGTTCCTTTTTCCCGTATTTATGATACTTAACTCTGGCATTGTTTCGTCATTTCAGGACTTTTATTATTTCTTAACTTTTTTATTGTTTATTTAATTTTTTGCAATCTAAGTGGTAGCTCTACCTCCTTGTAGTGTTTATCTATTTGTTTTTGGTTTACGTTCCCATTGGTTTATCTTCCATTCAACAATTGTTGAAAGTATTTCGTTTGCATTGTCGAACCTTTTGCCTCAAATCACATCATCTTCTTTTCTCTCTTGCTAATGTTTTGGTCTTTTTGCTTTGTTTCTTGTTCTCTCTCTGTCTCCTTTTTTAACATTTCCTGTTTTAGTTTATTTCATTTTCTTAACTTGATATACCACAGTATTCTCTTTTTAATATATCGTAGAATTCTATTTTCCGTCTGTACTAGCTTTTTCCGTCGATGCATACATGTTTAACAAACTTCTTTTTAGTGCAGCCCTCGTAAGTGCAAATACCACATCCTACCCGAAATTGGCTTAAAACTCACGATTGCATTTTGGTACATTTTATCCCGTTCTCAACATTTTGTTTTCCCTTCCACAAAGAATATGTAATCTTCTGTTTCTCTTATGTCATTTGCTCTTTGTTTGCTTTTTAAATCTAAATCAAATTTTGCTTTACATGAGTTTTCTAATATAACTAAGTTTCTCTTAAGTTCCCCTTTTTTTAGTAAATCACTATCAATTCCTATTTTCCATTTGAGTATTTTTCTTTTATTTGGATTGTTATTTTCGTGGGCTCTGTTCTCTTCATCTTTTTGCGCAATCCCTTTTTTTTTGTTGCTAGTTCTTTGAGATTCTTTTAAGAGACTAGCTTTTATCTTCCCACTTTCATCCCTCTTCGTTTATATATGTATAGCTTTTTGTATCCCCATTTAAGTGTTTTCTTTTTTGTTTTTTTATTTTTACTTGTTTTTTGAGTTCACTTGTATTTTCAATTTAACAGTTTCTCTTTTTGCTTTCATTATTTGCAATTTCTGTTCAAAGGATCCACACTCTGCTAATGGTAGCGTCCTACTCGTTTTCGTTTTAATGAGATTACCTTTATTTATCTTGACATTTACTTTTAGGACTTTTTTACAGAAGAATTCTACCACGTTGTTTTTTATTTATTCGTTTTCCGCTGCTAGTTTAGAACCTTCTATCGTAATGCTGTTTTTTACAATAATCCAACTCCTTCGTTTCGTTTTTTGTTTTGTGTCTAAGTTCTGTAATTTTATTTCTAAAATTTCTCTGTTCATCTCTCACTTCTTTAATTTGTGTTGTTAGTTTCTGAATCATAGATTTTAATTCATCTGTATCGGTCCCTGCTGTTTTTTTTGCAGGTGATTTAATTGTTTTTTTTCGCTGGGTTTAAAGATTTCAAAGCTTCTCGTACTCTTTTGCTTGGTTCTGTTGCAATGATCTGATGACGAGCTTGCGCATTTGTGCAGAAATAGCAAATTCCTTTATCACTATTTCATGGTTAATGCACTTTATATTTCTTAAACGACACTTATCATGCAACTTATTTTAAACTTGTTTAATTCTTGTAAATTCTTGGCCTTTTCTAATTACTATTTTACCTTTTTATTATTTTTACTACCTGTAGATACTCCAACACTGGTTTACACAAAATCTTCAAGCGTGAGAAGACTCACAGTTTTAGGAGTGACTTAAGTTACTTGGCGCTGTTTCCAAAAACTTTCCTTTACTTGAATGATTTTGCAGAATCGTCTAAGACTATTAGTCTCAATAGCCAAAATTTTTATGGAAACGAATAATAAACTTAATTTAAAAATTGAAAACCGAAAATAACATAACAAGCCACGGACTAACTCATAGGTTCTTAAATAAGTGCGTGGTAGTCCGTACAAGCCTAAACGTTCCATATTTGTAAGATCGGTTCCGGTTTGTAATATTTACAATAGGAGGCAGTTGCTACAAAACTCCTAATTTTGATGAAAAATAATTTCTGGTATGGTTTTTGATTATGTAGAATATTTAAGATACTTGGAGTGATCTGTAGCTTTTGATTCTATTGACGTTGGCCGTCGATTTTAAAACTGAAATGTGCTTTGTGCTTGGAAACTACAATTGCGGAGAGTGACGTGCAATTGATATTTAAACTAATGTGAGCGAAGGAGTGACAATATTCGTGAGGACAATAAGCTGTTCTGGAGAATCAGACTCCGGCTTTTTAGATTGGCAAAATTGTTTGTTTAGAAATAAAGTAACTGAGCTTGATTGCGCAAGACAAGAAATATTCAGAATAAAATGTACCGAAGATGGGCTAAGAAACAGGCATGATGAACAAATGTAATCAACTCAGTAATGTCAGGTCTTGAAGAGACTCTTATCCAAAACAGAAAAGGAATGGCTTACGACTCTTTTGAAAGTTGCCCACAATTTCAAATAGTCACAAAAAAATCATTAAGAAATATTCTGATTTTATCGCATTAAGCAGTCTGTATGCAATGAAGATATTGCTCATTTATCTGCATAAAAATTAATTGTGTTTGTTTCGGTAGCAAGGTGTCTTTTAATTTTAAATAAAAAAAAACAAAGGAATTATTATTTTGAAAAGCTAGAATTTAAAATTCAAAGTTACAGAATTAAATTCTTTATAACCAAAATAAGAAAATTAAGTAAAGATCACATTAGACCTACTCCATGGAAACGGGGAATTTCACTATTTCATTAATAACTAACCTTCTGTGCGGTTAGTCTGAAATAGATTCAACTAGATCCGATTAATTCTGTATAACACATATTAGAGAAGGTTAGTTACCTTACTTGATAATCCGGCTTTACGTTTTACATAAGGAGTATTTACGACTTATGCCATCAGTCACGATAATATCTAAATATGAGATAAAAATACATTTTAGGTCAGCTAAGAAACAAACTTTTATCTTTAAGAATTCATCAAGGTTTAAGATAATGGAGAAAAATCGAAAACAAAAGACTAATTGAAACTAGCGAGCACAAGTCTATAAATTACTTTGGAAGAATCAAGATACGTAGTGTAGTAACAATGGGCTAACAGGTTGGTAATTTGACCGTGAAACTTAACCGCTCTCTCGGACGTTTATCTATTAGGTATTGTATCTTTGAAAACAATGAAGTGCTTGAATTAGACAGGACGATGGTTAAGAAAGCAATTCTCGATGGTTCTAATTGTAATGTAGTAGCCAGGGCAGATTTCTAAAAAGAAACGAAGAAGACAAAAAAGAATACCATAAAGGAGTTTTTGTTTGTGTTCACCCTATTTGTTATGGTTGCTTTATTATTTTGCTGGATTTCTGCCACGAGAAAACAAAAAACTGCGATAATCAAAATGAGCAAAAAATATGCGAGATAGTCAAATACAGGGTGTTTTTTATAGATCTAATAACTCATTACTATAATTTTAAAGAATAATAATAAACAAACATTCTGGCAGAATTTTGGTCATAAACTCAAATGATAAACGTTTTATTTTTTGTGTAAATCTTTAAACATGACAATAACGGTTAGTAGAACAATCAGTTTATAATCAACAATCATTCAAATAAGTACATATCAACAAACTTTGCGAATTAAATACAAATGATTGACTACGGTGCGGTGTCATACTTTTAATATTATTCATTTCTGAAATAAAGACCGACAAAGACAGTTTTGCTTGAAAACTATTTATATTTCTTAGTGTAAGGATTTTTTTTTGTGTAAGAAAAAGTAAAATATTGGGGAGACTGAACCTTGAATTTTACTGCACTGTCGTGAAAATGTTTTAAAATATTAACTGTACAAAAGATTTTTTACCATTTTGTTGACTCACCGATACATTCTATAGTTTTGTTCGTCTTGTGTATTTATAGCTAGACCCTTTTAAAAATATTCAGAAGTGTTTTCGTCATTGCTGATGCTTTAAGTTTGCATATACGTTTGTAAAATGTTTTTTAAACGAAATCTCCGTCTACTACATATTTTACACTTGACAGGTTTCTTGCCATTATGGATGTGTACATATTTATGTTGGTAGGTCGCAGTGAGAAATGCATTTTAATTTATATATTCTACAGCCAAACCATTTCTCTTCCTCTTGGTCATCTATACTACGTATTTTTAAATAGCTTCCCTGCATTCCTTTATTATTAACTGATGCCCGATTTAGAATTAATTTAACTTACACTAATGTGAACGCGTATGGTGTGTAATCATATGAAATTCTCAAAAATTATTACATTTAAAATTAAAATTTTATTAAATTTTATTTTTTAAAAAACAAAGCAATAGTAACATTTTGTTTATCAATAAATCATGAACTACCACCAAATTAAATTTATTGAAATGATGAGGCATTTGCTAGTTGCGGTAATCTCTTGTTAGAGTTAACCACAACACTGCCTACTCCCTTAATTAAATGCCATTTACATAGAAATCAAGCGTACTGACCGTCGCACCACTGTTATGGTGACCAATCGTAAACACTTTTACACCAGTATTATAGCTCTCCCTTATACCCTGTCTATGAGTTGAATTATTACAACTTTTAAGCCTTCCCTTACAAACTATCTTGATTGCTTTCTTTTAGTTAACTCAAGCTTGGGGACGTTCGGAACAGAGATCGTTTCCAATTACGCATTTGATTGTAAAACTTCAATTTTGCCTTAAATTAATGACAATTACATCAGTAAACTAACCTTTCGACTACTTACTTGGAATGTTAATGCACCTTAAAAAAATCGGAATCGCTTACATATATTTATCATTATTAAAATGGAGAACAAATTATTTCTCTTTTTTTCTAATAGTATCTTAATGTAGCCTTGTATAGAGACATACGTACAAGGTGTTTAAATATGACTGACTGTCACGTGATTGACAAAATACGACAAGTATGCCAAAACTAATCTCTGAGATAATTAATTTGCATAAGCAAAGTTCTTTTAGTTCACAACCATTAATTCTTATTTAACACATGAGCTGTCAATAAAAAATCTTTGAACAGCGGCAAGCTCAGTCATTAATGAACACACTGTACTCCACTGGATTTTAAATCTATTTTGAATATTTAGGATAAAACATTTACTTAGTGCAAACGTACTTCCTTATATTCTTAAACTTTTCCACTTTGTCAAGACTAATTTTACAGTTGACTCCAGAGAAGAGGTTAGACTATTGCCTTTGAGTTTTACGTTCCTAATGCTATTTCTAAAGTTTCATTCAGTAAACTCTTCTTAGAAGTGTGCGGTTCCCAAGTTTTTTTTCGCTTCAGTCTAACTCAAGGATGGGCATACTCGCATAATGGCAAATGTATCAACCAAAACTAACCAGACCAGGTTTGCCCACCCCTGATCTGTCTCTACTGGTAGCTATCAAACTCTCCGTGTAGTGGTTGTAATGCATAGAAACGAATCGACTTTGTGGTTACTAAACTAACAATACCTACTTATTTGGCTCAAGCAAAATTCTAAGTACTCAACAGTTTTAATATAAATCGAAAAGTAAGAGAAAAAAGCCCAAAACATTTAGATACTGGCGGAGTACCTGTTTACCCTGTTTTACAACATGGTATTATTTAATTTTGGCTGTTACTCAACTCGATTTGTCTAACTGTCTATTCTAATTTCTTTTAAACTATTGAAGTGTCCTGATACTATCTTGAAGCCAGTTTCGGCACTATTCGTTTTTGTAGAGTCATATCTCTGTTCTTGGTTTTTCACTGTTTTACTGTACCACATGCGCGCATACACACTTTTTTGTTCTCGTTCTGAGTTTGTTTCAGTTTTGGATTTTGTTAACCTTTTCTTCTTCCGTCTTTTGTAATTTGTTCTATTGGGGTTTAGAGATTTAGTCTTAGTAAGAGTCGTGCTTGAAATTAGCCAGGGCGTTCGCAACGTCTTGATCTTTCACTACACTTAAACCTAGTTCTGCTGATAGTAATGTCTGTCTTTGTGCAAAAACGGAGCAGGTGTAAATCTTGCGTTTTGGGTAATCTTTGGTCTTGACAGGTGTCGCTTCTCTATTCGATAAAGGTGATGGTTGAAGTCCCCGCTGACTATCGCAAGCGACTATCTGAGTAGGCTCTCCATTGTTGTAGTCAGTTAGGAGAAAGCTATGTGCGGTTTTCCGTTTTTTTTTTGCTTTTTGCCAGATGCGGAATTTAGTTGCTCGAAGGTGTGCTTTTTCTTGGGGATAACCTGATTGGAATATCACCTCCCTTTCGTCATCTACATCTTTATTTGCCTTTAGCTTCTGCAGTATCAATTCTTCCTCCCTGGAGAATATGTAGTGAGTGCATACTGGTGATTATTTGGATGGCTTCGGCTGGAGTAGATCTTGCTCATGTTAGTCTGCATGGTTGCTTTTGTGCAAATCGTTAAGTGTTTGCAAAGAACATACTGCCGAAGACTTTACATTTTATTTAAGCCTTGGTCGTGACCTTCGTAGTATGCAAATTGAAACGAATAGCATCAAATTCTACACGGTCTTGCTCAGCGAGATGATTAGCTTTTGTTCTGTGATCTATTCTTCCGGGCTACATGTGACTTTCGACCAGTCTTTGTTTTCTTTGTCTTCTATTTAGAGCCAAGACCAGAATAACTATGTTATCTGTACAAACAACGGTTGTGCTGGCATGGTTTTGCCTCGCGAGAAGGGTGTTAATGTAAAAATTCTACAAGAGAAGACCGAATATAGAACCCTGAAGACATCTTCTGGTCGGTGTTTTTCTTACTAGTCTGCACCATCTACAAACAGCGCCGGTTCTTTATCGCTATATTGACAAGCTTACTAACTGTAAATAAATTTCCGAAAACCATACTTATTTGGATGGTGTAGGTCTTCGTCACGTAAGTGCTGCACTATTTTAAATTGTTTCACTCTCTTAAAAACTTTACTAGATTTTGGAAAGAGTTACTTGATCGTAACTAATGTACCTATTTTCCAATATTGCGGAAAGTATCCGAGAATAAGGCAGTCATTTATTAATCTAGTTAAGCAGTCAGCAATTAGTGACTCAATTACTTTAAAAATTATGCCATTATTAGTATTATCCTAGCCTAGCGTTCTATTATGTTTAATTGCCGCCATGTCTTCTAAAACTAGTTCCAATGTTACTTCTGCGTCTATATCGACATCTACTGTTGCAAGACGTACATTTCCTTGAACTTTTGTGTGGTGTGGGGAGGCGGCGTCTACGTCTTCTGGCAGCATCGCTTTCAGTGTTTGTCTTAGAGTTTCTTGTTTTTACTGTTTCCTAGACTGGGAAGTACAAGTAATCACTCACCAACTTCAAATCTGCAATAAAATCAAAATTTTATAACTGGTAGGTAACAAATACTAGCTATTTAGATTGATGCCATTTTGTTTTCTAGAAAACTGGAAAAGACAAAAGTCAATGTAGTCAATCGTAGTCTTGTTATGTGGTATAAGAAATAAAAATACACCGATTAAAAGCCAACCAACTCAAGTAAGATTAAACAAAATTCAAAATATAAATTTTCTTTCTTGTTACTTATTGGTAATAATTAAACGAAAAGCCAAGTTGACGTCATCCAGATTTTTTGGTTATATTAGACCGTTTTATCACCCATAGTAGTATGGCCCTAACACCCTACTATATTTAATCCACAATAAATTAACAACAATAATGTATGTGTAGGTCTTTTATATTTATCTATGCATTTCAGGAACAGAATAAATTCCTCTTGCATTAGAATTCACGAGTGAAATGACTTCCAGTTCTCTTAATTCATAACTTTAGTAATTGTAAAATCTTTGCTGGGTAAAATTTTGTGATTCTGTAAATAAATTAAGATTCATAGTTGTTTAGTAGAGTAATTTGCATCAATTACAGATAATTAAAGTGCAGTGTATTCATAATATTTTCACACCCTACCATCTCTATTTGGTTTAATCTGTCACATCCCAAAAAATATAATAAATAATAATAACATCGTTAGTTAATATTCATTCATTTAACCAAGTTTCAGATATGGTTAAGACATCAAGGTTAAGGTCAATTAGAAGTTACCGTAATTCATGAATTTTAGGTAGCAATCATCTAACACTTAAATGTTCAATTTTAAACAGAATCTAAAAAATCAAAACTTTAAAATTATATATTTGAGGAATGTATTGAGTATATAAACAGCACAAAGTGTTAACTGAGATTTAAAAAAACAACAAATGTTCATATAATTCTTTAAAGGTTTCACCCAAGACGTCATAATCTACCACAACCTTTGCTTACAACTCCAGTTGCAGAATTAACTGTATATTTTTCAAAACGTTGCCGTACAAAAATCCATGGGTAATATAATTTAAGGGGATAATTTAAACAACTACACATCAACGTCGATAAAAGTTTTAATCAAAGAAAAGTTTAGTGGCAGGCAATTCTCTTACAAGTTTTTAAAAAAAAATCACCCGAAAATTACACAACACAAATTATTAGTCCAACGCAGTCAACACGTTGTGTCTAAATTAACCGTAGAAAAACACAATAAGGAACGAACGATTCAGCAGGGATTTCAAACCGCAAACTCGATTCGACTTTCTAATTCGAATTGGGATTTTAGATAATTATTTGATGAAAATAATTCTAGTTGGGAAAACGAAAATATTTCCAAGAAAGCTGATTTCAAATTTAACCAATAGAGAAGGTTACAAAAGTTTCAGAATTTTAAAAATCGTTTTGACGGCACTTTAAAAATTAAACGAAAGCTATTGGTTATTGGTTTAATATTATTTAAAAAAAAATGTTAAAAACTATTATTTAACAGGATGTTTAAAACCTACGTCTAAGAATTGCCTTTGCTAATTGTCAACAACTACATCATAAAAAACGAAATGTAAACGGTCACTTGTATTTGTATACGCTGTGCGAGCAACCATCTCCAACATGTTGTACGAGGGTCGTTTGAAAAGTCCGTGCAAAAATAAAAACTACTTAATTGTTTGGGGTAAACCTTTTTTATTTTTCAACATAGTCTCCTTTTAGGCTTATACACTTCGTCCAACGCTGCTCTAGTTTGTTGATCCCTTCTGAATAATAGGATTTGTCCAAGTCTGAAAAATAGCCATTCGTTTCTGCAATCACCTCCTCGTTTGAATAAAATCTTTTTCCCGCCAGATATTTCTTCAAATTGGGGAACAA
>VTPC01090413.1:60760-124471 GCA_011009095.1 Ignelater luminosus | reverse complement strand
GTTACAGAGATGGGAGCTTAGCTGGGAGAGGTGTGTAGAGTTACAAGGAGACTATGTTGAAAAATAAAAAAAAATTTTCAGAAAAAATGTCTTGTATCTTTGTTAGGTCGGAAACTTTTCAGACCACCCTCGTAGATCTCAAAACAATGATAATGTATAACGAGAATACGATGATGAGAAGCTTAAAGAAATCTTAATGTCAAAAAGTTTGCAAGGTGGTTGCCAAGCGAAGTGACCATAGAAAATTGGATTTTGTTTAGTTGAAGCCCACTATACATGAAAGAGTATTTGGATTTAAATGCAATTACTTTGGATTTAGTTAGAGCAAGAGGTTTAGTTGTGTTGCTTCAAGTGTAATAGTGTTGGTCACGTTCAGAAACATTGCAAAGACAGTGAAGCTTATGTACGGAGTAGTAGAGGTCGTTGAGCTTCTGACTGAATATTTTTCTGAATTATGAGAGATAATTTTTTTGGAATTTGGGGGAAGTAGATCACATTACTTCAAATTACCTTCATCGTTTTCTTACTTACTTTCTTACCTTTTTCAAACAACCTTATGTTGTTGAAATTAGTAAACAGCTAATACATCTATGTAAAACAAAAAATTTTAGAAACAAAATTAGGGTGTACTAATAAGACATAAGGAAATTCTGGAAGTGGCAGATTTGAATTCTACGAGAGGTAGCAACCCTGCAAGAGTTTTTAAAGTTTGATCTTTCAGCTTAAATAAAATCAAAATCTTAAGATTTTAAATGTAGTTGCTCTTGTGTCTTTATTCTTCGCGCTTGAGGATGTTGCTCAGACGCGTCATTCCCATTGAACAGAATGAACGAACGCATTTTGATTTGGGATAAGTGTAGGTGTCTGACAGCGTGAATGAATTCGTTTCCATTTCACTTCTTGTGTGCTTTGGTCATCTTGCTGCATTGGCTAGATGTGGTTTATTAAAGATTTGTTAGTTTGTCTCAAGAAAATATAATAAGATAACTTGTAATTCGTGTTTATAGTTTATTTAGAAAAAGTACTATAAATCTGGTAATCAATTTTATCAGAACAAATGAAACTGGTAAATGTGACAAGGTTTTCGAGTTCCTATCTTGGATTGATATCTTTGTGTACTTCAGAATTATTTTACCTCTGAAGCCGATGTCTTTATTATCTTTGTATTTACGAAATATGAACTAAATCCAAATTAGCTTTATTAGAAACATAAATTCTAGTTTGTTGTAAGTCAAAGTGTGGTATTAACCAGCTTTTAAGTTGTTAGTATGTTAATTTTCCAAAAACAGACATTCTTTATATAACTTGAATTGAAAATGTTTAGTACTTAAAAGCATAATAACGTTTTCTGTTTCATTTGATCCTTTAAAGCTATTTCAAATATTTTTTATTACTTTCTTGCGATACTTAGAGATTGTTAAATATCTACATAAGTACAACAACGTTATATTTTTACGTTTCTCTTAACCTTAAAGTTTTTACGACACTATAAAAGAAACCAATTCATTTTCCATTTAGAGAAAAGAAACAGTAACGAAAAACTACAGTTAAAGTACCTAGTCTCCTTTTATTTTTCCAACTACCACTTCAATTTTCATTTTCATTTCCAACACATTTCCACTTAAAGTTTATACGCCAAATAGTTCTAAAAACGTGTTTATGTGAAAATTCCATTAAGTATTTTCAGAGCATGGAGAAAACGTGCTTTTACGATAATATAATCCACTAAAATATTATTACCAAGTTTTATTGTTAGCTTTATACGTGACCTTCGTTACTAAACCAACAGCAACTAGTTTGCAATTTAAGTTTTACCATAGGAAAACCGCACATGTAAAAGCCAAAAACGTTGTACATATATATATATATATTAGCTCCTAAGGGTTACAATTATAACAAACCAGAATTCGTTCCGACTGTTTTAAGTGAAGTGGGTGTACTTCTATTAGAGTTAATGAAAATAAGTTCAGAAATAATTAAACGGCGTATACGGCAACCCTTTTTATTTAGCATACGTGAGTGTAGATTGCGTATGCCTATGCAGGCATGTTAATACGTAGAGGCGGACAGACGCTACTGTAATACATAGAAAAAAGGAATATTTAAATAATGGCACTTTTGAGTGACCGTCTAAAAGAAGATTGATGTGGACATGTTTTCACTTGTGCTTTTTTTATAATTTAACGCATCGAATAAATTTGGGAATTGTGAACTATACAGATGGATATAATAAACGAGACTTGTTTTAGTTTTGTACACTTTATGTAAACGTGCTTGTTTTACTTGGAATTGGAATTAAACAAAACAATATTGTAATTTATAACAACTGTAGTTGCAGTATGTAATATAACTCACTTTACTTTGTAACTGGATACCTGAATAAATCTCAACTCTGTTAGCTTTTGAGCAATTAAAACTTTGTTCTATCTATTTTGGTTTCATATGTAACTTATAGTTTAGTAATTCTATTCCTCAATTATTATTTAATATAAATATCTGTGTGAGAAAATAGAAATCAATCAAAATAACACTATTCTACCTTGTGATAAAAAAAAGACACTCATAAAACTAATAAACTGCAGAATTTGCTAAAGGACGTGTATTTTATTAAAAACTCGCCTCGGTTATGCAGTTTAAAATGGTTTTTCCCTAGTGTGGAGAACTCATTATGAAAATCCTTACAATAAGAATAACCTTATACTTGCAATTCCGCAAAGGTTCATTAATATAAAAAGAGAATCAGAGAGGAAATCAGAAAAAAATTAAAGATTCAAGCAATAATTCCAAAAGCAATTTTTCCCTCCTTTTAATAAAAACATTTCAGATTTCTTTTATATGAAAAACTAAACCGCCTGCATGCAAATCCTTGATAATCTTCGTTTAATTCTTCAGATCCGCGACATTTACGCTACCTGTCAAGAAAATCTTAGTATAAAATTATATATTACTAGTCATTTCTACCGAAAAAAGTTATTTTTAGAAGTTTAGTTTCGATTTTTATGTAATTGCGAAAAACGTGAAAATGTTACTAAACGTCTTGTTTCAAATGGTATGGTTTAGGGGGAGAACTCGAATAACTCTCGGAAACTCCTAATGGTTAAGTCAGAGATTGGTCGAGTCGTTATGTAAACAAAGTCAAATTTAACTGTTGATTAAATTCTCTTGAATGTTAGGGAACTTCAGTCTTAGTACCATCTATTCCAAAATTACAATAACTTTCTACTTATGCTACTCAAATAATCTCTAGCGTTATTGATGATTCAAACAGTATTTTCTAGTATAATTCAACGGTTAGTAACTTTATATTATGACAAATTAAAATACAGGACCGCGAGTATTAAATCATAGCTAGAGCTGTCGCAGCTCTATTTCGCTTCCATCTTTACGCTTTCTCTCCGTTAGCACGCTGACTAGAGTCGGACGACAAGCTGGAAACGTCGCGTTAAAGCGCCACTTTTAATCTTTTTGGAGTAGCAAGCGTGACCGTCTGCGGTTGCTACATTAACAATCTTAAGAGAGTTAAATACCAACATGAATCGGGCTACGCCATTCGAGAAGCGCTTTGTCCGCCGTTAGACTTTTTAAGAAAGTTGGACTTGAACACAGATTAAGCTACGTCTTCCCACAAACCACCTCCAGTGGCCCAAACTTTTTTAACCTTCTTACAAAAGCTAAATTTAAGTTGCGCAATCTGTTGGGCTTTCTGCTACGGCACAAAGTCGTGCTTAGTTTTGCCTTCTTGTTTTGTACAATTAAGAAGGTTAACATGTCTCTATTCAGCTAGTTTTTTATTAAGAAAACGCGAATCACTCTAAGCGCTCCGTTCAAAAGTCTTTATTTAAATCTACTATAGTAAAAAATGTAATCTTCTCTAAGTCCAACACCGTTAAATAGAGGACTCGTAAAGTGGGGGCCATTTGTGGGTTGTGCTTATTGGAATCGAAAACCGATACCACTATCAAGACAAATATGCCTCCGCATGATTATCAGCCCATGTAACAATCTTCTATGCTTTGATTTAGTGTGGTAATGAATGGGGTTTTGAATTGACACTACTTTTAACATTTACGGATAGATTCACGACAAACTTCACTGCCCAACCAGTCTCAAAACTTTCGTTCGGGAGGACGAGGAATCTGGGATCACTATTGCTTGAGATCAGTTTTCATATCTGTTGCAGAGACGTTAGTATTGAATTATTTTACTTATTCTACTCCACAAACATCCCTCAAAAGATTGTACTTACTATTTGATGTTGAGAAGCTTCTAACCTGTTCATGCTTAAAACAGGTTTTAAGTGTTACTTACTCAAACAACGCAAAATCAATGCTTATTTAAATCACAAACCGGCTTTGAAAAGACTTACAAATTTTCAAAACTTAAAATTAAAAAAAAACAAATTTTTATTACACAGGTAACTATCGTTACATCTCAAGATAGTTTAAACGGTGATGTACGTATGTTACAACCAGAAGCCTTGCATATCAACTCACTAGATCTGATGTTACAATAACCGGGACAGCCACTAGGAGAGTAAACTAAATCAACTAACTATTAACGAAATAGCAACCCCTTGTTACTTCAAAAAACAATGTCACAATCTTCTTAGTTCAAGAAGAGGTGCCGTAATAGATAAAAATCTTGCTTGGTCGGGCGGTCGAGATGACCACACCCCAGAACAAATGTCATACTATTTGCACTGCATTTAAAATATAAAAATGACTGAACCTATAAAACTAGATTTAACAGACTAATTGATGATTTTCGAATATTATTTTACTTTTTTAATTTGAATGGGGAATTGTAAAAAATCGTCAAATAAAAATAAAATTTTTATACTAAAAAGCAAAAAGTATAAATAAATTGTTGAAGGACATACTTAATTCAAACTTTTTCCATAAGGAAGAGTTACTAAGATTTCGAAAGATTCTATTTCGAAACAAAAGGTAAATTTAAATAAAAAAGCTAAACAACATACGATTCTTAATTTATTACAATAAATAAAAAAATTAGATATTAAATTTAATAATAATTTAGTGAATTAAATTTAATAAAATTGAAGATATACACTTACAGTGTTTGTATGGCTCTCATACCAACCTAAAATAGTCGACTCTTGGCCGGTATATCTAAAAAACCCAAATATCTAGATTTTGAAAAGAAACAAATCGCTACATGATAATAATTTTAAACATAAAAAAGGCGCCTTTAACGAACGTAAGTGACTCGGTGTACTTTAAATTGACTATTGCTGCAGTGCTAATTCACCACTGAAAGGATCTCTTAACGTTTTTACACCACGTTGTCACTACAATTGTGTCTGTGCTGCAATATAGCAGTTTCAACTTTCAGATTTTTAAGTTAGTTAAAGTGAGGCCTCATGATCCTTTTCAAATTTTAAAAGAACGTGAAAACCTTTTGCTCTTAAATAAAAGGGATGCCATTCTCTTTATTTAAGGAGAAAGAGAGAAAACCAAAAGTCTGAACATAAATCAAAAAAGACAATTCCAAGGGGCTTAGTATTCCTCAGTAAATAAAAAAACAAAACACATTATAATATTATTTAATTGGAATTCAATAAAACAACAAAACAAGCATATGATATAAATAGTTAATAATAACAGTTATTTTAATAATAAGAAATGATAACCCTTCAAGGCCTTCATAACAATGTTACTCTAGAAAGAAAATTTTAGATAACGATAAATTTAGGATTTTTGGAAACTGTATTAAATAAATTTAAACAAAATTTCTAAACTCGTTGATATTGTGATTTATTCAAAGAAGCAAAATGTAAAAAAGGCAATGATTAGTATTAATAAAAAACTTACTTTATGTTGATGATCAAGGTCAAATTATAGCCTTGCTTTAAGATAAAGAAAAGAACTTGACTTCTATTACTATTTAGTAAAAATTTTTAATCTGCTAGTATACAAACTTAACGAATAAAATTCTAGTTTAGGCCCCAAATAAGGTAAATCTTAAATAATAAATACCTTCTTTTGTTTTCATATATCTTGTATGCGAACTGTTGACTGCGTTAATTTTACAAATTTGCTAGTCGAGGTGAATATCCAGCAATTTTAAATGGAGGTTCCTTAAACCCTGGGATTATAATCGAAGGATCTATTCCATGAAGCCCATTCTAAAATTCCACAGATCAAAATGGCGGCGGCTACGTCCTTGTAGTGGTTTTCACGACGAAGGTCTAAACCAGAAGATAATAAACAGGTAATGGACAGGAAACGATAATTTACGATACGATAAACGGTGACAGGGAAAACAATCCTATAGAAATAATCAAGAATTAGACACAATAAAATGAATGCAAAGCTAAATTACCTGAATTTCTAACAAAGGCTCAGAGGACAACTTGTGACCCTTCAACAGACAGAACGAGAAAGAGGAAGGGGTAACAATCAGACCCGCGAACTTGCAAAGTAACGCGTGCGCCGTCATTCCCACATAATACAAATTTTAGTTACTATATATATCACTAGAGGGACTGAATAGAGATATAATAATTTACTCCAATGAGGGAAGCAACTGAGGTAAAGACGTACATATAAAAAGGAATTTTTGGATAATAAAAAGAATAATAAAATACGGAATTAATCAATAAAAATTCAAGATGAGGAGATTATTGAAACCTAAACAAAAGTAGATATTTGATTTAAAAGTGTACAGGGTATTTGAAAATAAAAACTTGTTGCAACGTAACAACAACAATCATTACAATCTTCTTAACCCAATTTTTAATTTCACCTAGTTCATTAATTAACTGTTTAGATGATTTTCTTAGAATATGAAACATTTTAGTAGAGGTTTCGGGTATGACAATCGTTTTCACAGTAAAATCACTTCAAAAACAAATGCAAAAAGGTGTGTCACCGGAAGTAGAAGACCGTTATAAAGTTTTATCACTTTTTTAATTAATTTTATCAGCAATTGCTAAACTATAAAAAGTTACTAGAATTCTTATAAAAAACTCAAATCCTGTTTGAACTAAAAGTTAGGTAGTTTTTCTGACTCCATGTAGTCCTATGAGATTTGAAACCAATCCTCCATAGTCTATAGTCATGCAATTTAAAAACACTCTGTGTATTTTTCTTTCTGGCAGTTTCATCTTGCATTTGGGGTGTTTATTTCAGATTCAGAGCATTGTTAGGTAGCGCTAGCTACTTTATGTTTTGGTAATAGTATTATTTCGACCGATTTTGATCAAATTTGGAACTTTTGCTTTCTTAAGCTGAGTTTATGCAAGAAACTTTGGTTTCCGTCCAGCGTGATCCCTTAATGGACTTTACCCCTAAGAATATTAACATAGCTTTAGCACACCATTCAACCGTTTTGAACCAAATTCGAGAAGTTTTATTCTAGTCAAATGTGTCAAACTTCCTCCACGCAGATTCAGTTTTAAACTCGCAAAACCATACTGTTAGAAGAACAAGCGAACAATTTGTTATTAATTGAAATACTGTTAGTTATTTGACTCGAAACTTTTTTACAACAAGAACCATCTTAATTAATTTGATTTTGACATCTAGTAAGTCCTCATTGCCATATTACTCCAAATATCAACGTAGACTTTCTGTTTTAGTCACCAAATTCTTCCTTATCTACAGAAAACCATTTCAGTGATGTTTGGCATTATAACCGCATAAGAATCCCAAGATAACTCGTTTTCATAGAAACTCAATGTTGATTTTTTGTCCTGCAGGTTCATTAACTAACGCCAGAAATGATCGTCAACTTAAACAAAATAAAAAAGATGGAAACCCCTAAATTCAGAGTTTTGGAGTAAGCCCAAAACACAAAGATACACCGGCAACAAAAAAATCAAAAATCGAGTTATACTTTTTTTTTGTCATTGGAATACCATCTGATCTATTCAAAAGCCGTGGAGTTGACAAAGCCATTTCTACTCAATTCACTGTCTTGTCAAAATTCAACGTTGATTTTTGAAATCGGTACTAAGTGGTGTCACAGTCTATGGCCTACTCACAAATGTTATCAAAACTCTTTGAGACGCAGCAACCACATAACGGTATCAAATTTTTCTTGATAGACATTTTAATACTTTTCACCCTACCGCTACTTTTATACATGAGTTTACAACGGTTTATTAGTTCTGTCAGATGTTATTATTTTTCTAACCAGAACTAGTATGCTAACTTGCTTCCCAAACCCACTTTGATCTGCGTTTAGGATTAATATTGAAATGAGTAACTCAATTGTCTTTCAAGACCTTTCTCGCAGCAGTTAGTTATTATTTGCCACGTAAATAATTGAATGTTTGTTTCTCAAAAACGATCTTTCAGGGTATTACTTAGGATTATATGAAAAGAAGACACTTGTTAGGTATTTACCTTCTTGAGCTTTAGGCAAACGAACTACTTTGTAACAGCAACTTTCAGTTTAGTATTATAAGTCAATATTGGTGTAGTCAACAGTAGAAAATTTGAAAATACTGCAGAGTCCCAAATCTTATAGTATTGATGATAGATGTCAGGACCAAAGTGTGTAAAGGTTTAGAAGTTTTAGATTTTAGATAAACTTTGGCAGAGTTAGAAAATCTTAAGCAATATTAAGTTTTAGAAAGAGAAGTTTATTATATTACATAGAGAAAACGGAATTAAAGAAGGTATGCATATTGATCTCTGCATCACTTATAGCAATTCTGCAGTAGTGAACGTTTCGTTGAATTATTAAACTGAATAATCAGTAAAGAAAGTTTCTTATGAAGTTTGGAAATAACCTAAGGAGAGGAAACCCTGAACTTGAACCTTGTGTTTTATACAAGGAAAAAATGAAAAAGGATGGAAATCAGTATTGGAACGAATAGCCAAAGAGTTTGGAGATTTTCTCTAGTGTAGAATAAATTTATTTTGACATCTTAATTAATAGATACAGGGATTTAAAAAAAATTAAACTAACCAGTTCTCGTCTTTGCATTATTTGTCCTTAAAGACAATCGTATTAAAAGAATTGAAAGGAGACAAACTGGGACATTAGAATAAGTCTTTTTCTGGCAGGAAAAATTCTTACAAACTTACAAATACTTAAATCTTGTGAATTATTCTAGATAACAGGCACATTAAAAACGCAATCTCATCAAAGAATCAGCTTAAGATTGGTAGTTCTACACACATCTTTTTTGTCTTCAAGTGGCAATTCGCATCGTGTTTTTCGAAACACCGGTTTTACTAGACTAATTATTCTTTCATGCTTCTTATTGATTTTCTTTGCTAAACATTACCAAACTTAGTCTTTTAATGTGTTAAAACAAGTGTTGCTGTCAAAACCTCTACCGCACGAGTTCATATATTCTTTGCTATGTCGACACGTTTACTGTAACAGAATAAAAAAATCAAACTCTACCTGTTTTTCTAAACAGTGAACTGCTAAGAAGTAACGAATAATCATTTAAATGAATCATGACTTTTTAAATTTAAATTAATTGTAATATGAAAACAAAATTATTGCGGATTATCAGTTGGAAATTAAAAAAGTTGCCTCACGTCACAAAAACAAGTTTAAAGTTAGAAAAAGTTTGTGATTTATTATCAAATAGTTGAAACTAGAAATTCAAGACAAAAATTACTTAAATGAATTACAAATTACTAACTATTTATATAGAATTTATTAATTTAATTAACCAGACATGGAAGTAAAAATGCTGCCGATAAAGAATGTTAGGATTTAAAATATAAATTGGTATAAAGCTTCCATTATACATGAATCTAAACATTCAATTTACCGTAAGAATGCGCAGCAACGGATTCAAAAACCATTTAAATTCCATTTTACACAAAATCGTTAGCGTATAAGCCACATGAAAGGCCCACATCCACTATTTACAGTTTCCAAAACAATACGTTTGTAAAACATCAAACCAGAACAAATTTCAACAAATACTACATAAATTCGACATTTGATATTTACCATTAAGAATATTAAAACCAAAGCGAAAGGCGTTAAGTATGACTGATAGCTGTCTGAAGACCTTCGGTTGTTTAAAATATACCAACCATTAAGCACGTCATTCATTGTTAACGCTGTGTTTAGGTATATATTTTAAATACGGATTTGAATTTATAGTCGATGAAGGTGGAGGAGGAGATTTTAGTAAAAGGTCGTTTATTCAAAAAGCGCTAAGTGTGCAGTTTAAAATCCTATTAATCAAGAGGAAAGATTTGCAAGTGTAAAGCTTAAAACAATTTATGAATTATATTTCATTCCTGATTGGCAGGATGGAAAATTTTCCGATGCATGCTCGTTTGCTATTCGACTATTAGAATTTAATAAGAGTATTACATATTGGTGTTATCGATTTTGCTGAAAAAGTAGTATATGGTATAAGGATTTATTAAATTAAATTGCGTTCTGTCTTCCGTGCAAACTTGGAGTGGAATATATCCACAAATAAATTGGAAACTAATACCACGTAAAACAAACTTTCCTGTGACTCCTTCATGAACGGAGCTTTTGAAGATTAGTTACGTGCTCCGAGCTTATAGTCGTGTAAGAATTATCAGTAAAAGATAAGAGGCTATGCTCGTGCCTAAAATTATTATTGTTAAGACTAAAAGGTATTTAGATTTCTAACAATGTTTCGTACTTCGAATAATCTTAAGATGCATAACAATAAATTAGCTCTTAATTTATAGTAATAATGACAAAGCTATGTTTTTAAATGAGGCCATACTCATTGTCGTTTTCTTGAAACTCTGAACAGTGGTTGGTCAATAAACTATTACACAAACCTGCTGTGGATTAAAATGAGGCAAAGCTATTAGGAGCTGCCTACACACATTATTCGATCTGCTAGTATGACACGATCTCCTAAATGAACTCCAAAATCAAAACTCGCATCATTCATTTTCTTCCTCACTTAAAGTTTCTATCTCTAAACGGCTAACGTTAAAAGTTTTTGTAGCGACTGTCTTACATGAATTAAAAATATCGATTGCGCACCTTTTTATATGAGAGTGAGGCAGAAACGCCGATTAAGTTGTTTGTAATAGAATGAAACAATTTCTTTACATAAATTGCATGTAGTTTTTCAAAACAATTTTCCCAAATTGGGCTAAAACATTAGAACATTTTTCTTTAGCTGAACAATTCTGCTTAATCCCCGTATCTAAGACCAATATTGCATTAGTTTTTGATTACATAAGATTACTTTGATCTCACGTGTTTTGTATTTTATCTGTCTCTAATAATTATGTCACCAAATATATCTGGAACACTACCATGTAGAAATCACTTATACCATTGGCTGGTACTGGTCTCGTACTACCATTTTGCAATACTACGCAAAATGGTCGAATAATTTATAATTTAAGACAGTAAACAAAAATTAGTTAGCGGTTTCTATTCCTGGACTTTCTTCATTGCCAGTGCAAGATACAAAGCTAACCACCATGGGATCTCCATCGAAGAAATTCAGTTGTAAATCTTACTCTCTGATCAAAAAGAATCTTTACAATACTCTAAAAGCTAAATGTCTATTCAATTCTTAATAACGAATACATAAAATCTGGTCCTTCAAGTAAACAAAAGTTGTCACTGGTTGTTTACAGTTATGAAGAGGATCTTACCTGTACCACTCTGCAACTACTTTTACAGAATATATGAAACAGTATTAGTTGAATTTAAGTGTTTCAAGTATTTCCTGCGTATAAAAGGATAACAGAGAACAGTTAGATTCGAATAAAACAATCAAAGAAAGAATACAAAGCACAACATGAGTTGCCCATGGGCGACCGTCGTAACCTTAATATTAATTTTTAATTAATTAATTCTAACAAGATAAAGCTCTTCAGTTAACTTAGCAGAATTGACCAAAAAGATCTTTAATTCGCAAACTCTTCTTTCAGGCTCTTAGGTTGCGCCTTTGTTTATATAAAATTGTTTTTGTTCAACAGCTGTATAGTATAGTCAGAAAGAAGTCTGATATTCCCTAGAGTTAGATGAAACTTCACATTTAAATGGACTGTTATATGCAAGGAAACATTCTATATTTAGCTATTAAATGCAAGAGAAGACATTCCGTATTTAAATGATAGATACAGAAGAGAAAACATTTTAGAATCTTCGCCGATACACTGAATGAATGTATGACGAGCGGCAAGTTCAGTTTTGAACCGACCTAATTCTTAGTTTGCAGTTCTGCCGCTGCCTCGTCACTACTTTTTTTTTTATATCAAGCGTACTCTTGACAAGATCTAGCACGAAGGTTTTCTCCTTAAACTCAAGTCAAGTCAAAACAAGTTATTTCCCCGCCGAAGGCGCAAAACCTTTATACGCTTTTCGTGGAGTTTTTTCAGCCACCTTAAACTCATCAATGCAGACGCTCTCTCTTCTTTCATCTGCCCAATTAATAGTTACTTACCTCTCACACCGTCAACCCTTTTAAGGTCCCCTAAGGATCAGTTTTTAAAATTTCTTTTTCATTCTCTCTACATTTCCCAGCGATCCATATGTTTGTATGGTTCAACTTGCAGACAATACCACTCTTTGAGTATCTTCTCCGACCGCCGCCATCAGCTGCAGGATCTTCTCCAGACCAGAGACTCAACTTTTCTTTTTTTGTCATAGACATCTTACCACAGCTTCAAGATTCAAACCTGACAACATATGCCTGAATTTGAGGCTTTTCCTTCGATCTCTACCTTCTGGTTAAATATCTGAATCTCACTAGCTCATTTATCATACATCGATGAAAAGAGTTGCGACGCTGTATGAACATAGGACTTTGGTTTTCAAATTCCGTATTACCACATCGTACTCTACACATAAAGACCTCCATCTGGCCTGTGATTTACCACAGATTCATCTGTTTTTCAATCGCCCTTGTTGTCTAATCACGCTGCTCCGAAGTAAAAACAGTTACCTGCAGGAGAATTCCCGGCTTAGATCGCGACCATCCTTCAGTGGAGGTTTGCAATCATACCAGGATAGTTCCGGTAGATGCTGGCTTTTATTTTCCAAGGAATCCACCTGACAAAGACGGTCGACTAGTACGAAGTGCATCTCTTCTGAAGTCTATCAAAGAAAACCTTCATGCAAAACGAAATATCCTACAGAATCTTCCTCCTGATCTCGAGAATTTTCATTTCTGCCCTCATGGCTTGTCGTTAATTGAACTAATCATCCATTTCTGCAATTACAGCTAATCGTCCTTGTACATTTAAACCAACAACCAAATCTATCATACTCAGTTTTGAATCTACGTGGCAGCATTAACCTTGCGGGTGCACCCTGGTTTGTCGAAAAGTTTCTCGAAGTTGTTTGACTTTTCTAGGTGTATCAGTGGGAATCGCGTTGTTATTCAGATAAGACCTGCTACAGCTTTCTATACTTGCAATACGATACAACTTATCAAAATTTGAAACGATACGAGTTTTCAAGTATAATATATTCTTGTTGTCGTCCCCACAATACCACATACTAGAGGCCTGCATGGGCACGGTTTTCTGGTCGGGCCTTTACGCGATCAGGATCGAAGCTTGGGTTCGGGTCGGGTCGAGCTTAAAAATATATCGGGCTTTTCGGGCTTACGTTCGCGATCAATAAAGCCTTTAGATCCGTCCGATTTTGTTAGGCTTGTCCAGCTCTTGGAGCCTGTCGGGCCACACGGGCTTGTAGGGCCGTTGGACTTCTCGGTTCTTCAGACTTTTTGGGTCTATCGGGCTGTTCGGGCCTTTTGGGCTTCTCTGTTGAGCCACTAAGACCTCTCGGATCATTGAACCTGTCGGGCCTTTCGAATTTCTCGGTCCTGGGGGCCGTCTGAATGCAATGCGGGTCTGTCTAGCTTTTTGGGGATCGGAACTTTAGGACTTCTCGGCCCTTTGGGTTTTTCTGTCGGGCTATTCGAACCTTTCGGACCTTCGAAGCTTTAGGATTTCTCGGGTCTGTCGGGCTGTTTTGATCTCGCAAGACTGTCGGACCGTTTGGGCTATCAGGACTTTTGGGTTTCTCTGTCGGGCCTAAAAATCTCGGCCCGTGCAGGGCTTTACCATAAAGGCTGTCGTCAAAATATTACAAAACGCTATCGAAACGATTTGCAAACGTGATTGAAAATCATTTTATTCATATCGTATCAAATAGAGAGTTCAGAATCTCACTATTGCTCTTTCCTTTTTATTTGTTTGTCGTGCTGTGCTATACAAACAGAAGTTCCATTTTTTTCAGTGAAGTCATTTATCGTAGAACGCCTCGGGTAGAAGATCCACTGAAATATAATAATACTGGAAGGGGCGTTCGTTTATCACGCCAATGAGTGGAAAGCGTTCCGAGACAGACTGATGCAAAGGGGTCACCTGTCTTCGTCTAACGCTATTGCGTTTGCACAGTAGGAGTCTTTTTACGTGCTGTACAGTACAGAGCAGCGTGTACGACAAAGACAGGTGGCTTCTTCGCTTTGTTTCTCTGTCGGATCGCGTTTTCTACCACAGCGCCGCTTCTAGTATTATTATATTTCAGTGAGAAGATCTTGTACGCGAATGTCTTTATGTTAGCGCCCGTCGATCTTCTTCTCTTGTCTTTGCCTGGCTGAAGGCTGGTTGACTCTTCTTTGTTCAACCAGTCAAGATGATCGTTACAGTTCGAATTTTTACAAATCACCTTCTGAGAAGAAGCTTTCACAACTATTTAAATAACTACTTGTGGTGAATGATGATAATGATGAGGGAAGCATTTATCCTAAACTACTGGAATTCTCTATTGAAATGATTTAACCTCTGTTCTGCTTTTTTGTAACATTCTCCAAAGCACACTGCGCGATGCCGTACAGAGCTTTATTTGCTAGGGGTAATTCAAGATGGCATGTCAGAATTGCCATGGCGCTGCAGCTTTCTGAATGTTTATGAGTGAATTGATGTTGAGCTTCACTCTTCATGGAGACACTTGAGGTGTCTCATGGTCGAGGTCGTCTCTTCTTAACCACTACAAAAGTGTTTGCACGGTTACAAGTAGGGTTTCACCTTCCTTTAATCTTTTTTTATGCTGCTTTGCTCGGTTTTTTAACAATATGCACACAAGCAGCTGTAACGAAGTCTTCTTTATAATTATAAAAAAGCTGAAATTAATGAAACCAAGAGAAAACTTTATATTCACAAAATCGTTCAAATCGGCACCTAACCTTTGCATCTTGTTAATTCTAATATCATTTTTAAAGTACACTAAGATTTCTTATAAGATTGAAGAATGACTGTAATCGCTTTTACAGTCGTAACCTTATTTAAATATATTTCTCTCATTTTAAACAATCTGAAGCTAAAGTAGAACTAATTTATTGCAAATTTTATTACAAGCATTGGAAGTAACTTGGGTTATACGTGGCTCTGCATATTTTCAACGCACACTCATATGCAGTTGCACATTCATAAAACTTTTATAATCGTTATAAAATCAGACAACTTACGCTTATCAAGAAATTAAGATTGATTTGGAGCCGCACGTGTTTTCCATTATCTGTGTTTGTGGAGGAAATTTTGTTTTATATAAGCAACGAGATCTTTATTTAAGGGTTTGGTGTGGAATTCACGGTGAAGATGATTTGTGCATGCTTTCATTATTATTGTTTGTATGATATATGTGATAAACTTGTTTCACTTTTTGTCCGAATACGTAAAATGCAAATATGGATATTTATGTTTGGATAAATATCTTAACATGTTGTGTGACCCTTTTTTTTTGAGCTATGCTAATTTTATCCAAAAACCACCCTCCAGACCACGTGACAACATCTAAATTCCAGTAGCAATTACAAATGGTACAGAAATTTCAGTAGAATATAGCAACTGATTTAGTTAGTCTAATAAACTATTATTTGAAACTCTGTAGTTATAAATTAATTAGAAAACCTTATTAACTACTTTGTATATTAGGAAGAAGTTACAAACTGTCGTAACAAAGGGGAAAAATTGATTTTTAGTCAATTAGTCAAATTATTGAGCTCAAGTTCAAAATATAAAAGAATGAAAAAATAAATTCCGGATAAATTCTGATAGGTAACCTTTATTGTTCCATCAATTTCAAGTATGTCTTAAATTATTCTTCTAGAGGCAATTTGGAGTTTTTCTTTTTTCATGTTTTTTATGTTTAAGGATTCTTTTTATTTTCTGGTAGTAATAAAGAATTTTGTAAAGGCATCTCAAAATCTTGCATGCCATAGACATTAGCATTTTACAAAGACTTCTAAAAAAAATGTAAAACCTTAAATACTTAAAAAATATTTCCCATAAAATAAAAATGCCCTAGTCTAATGGAATTGATAGGATTCTACCAGTTATTGCGTTAAGTGCATTAAATAAATACATCATGCTTCAGACAGTTTGTATCAATTTAGAATGTTATTTATTCTCTGGCGAGAAGCATGAAATTCAATTTATTTCAACAAAGGCGTACTCTGGTATTTATTGATGGAGCTTGCAGACTTGTGAGTGACGTTATTCCTGAAACTTGCTTATGAAATGTGCTGAGGCTACCAAAGAAACTGTCGCCGTTTTCTCTCATATGAAATGTCGCCGTGTTTCATATAGAAACAAAGATCGATGAATTTCCGTAGAGTTACTACCTACATTCTCATTTATCATCAAACCTGTTCTAAAATCTAAAATCGTAATATGCTATACCGAAAAGAAACCTTGCAATTTCGACTTCTACGGACCTTCTGAAAGCGGTTCGTTTTCCCTCACGGTTATTGTTTAGTTAAATCTCGTACATTAATTAGCTGCTTTCGTAGAACTCGTGAGAGATTTACGAACGAGATCTAAAAGCGTTCGAGTAATTTTAGTTCCGGTGGCTTCGGTCTTAAATTTCTTGTATGCATTTTACTGGTTTCCCAAAAACGAATTTAATTAATTAAAGAGACAGCAATTTACGTGCCATATTTTATATTAATAACATTAACATCACAAAAAAGAGATTAAACGCTTAATTATCCTAAAATGTCATGTAAATTGTTTTAAGGTCCAAAAGAGGTTGTCGCGAACTTCTGTTTTGAATCTTTCAAACTTCCTGACACTACAAACAAATGGGAGGCCCTCTAAATTAAATTGCGCTGATTTACATAAAGTTTGTACATGAAGGTGTAAAGAGATTTTATGTTACAAGACATGCTTTAAATGTTACTTTAGAAATGTAGACATAAATTGTTAGGAGTTTATGTCGCAGCATCCTACGTGTGTGTAATGTTAATGGTAGTTGTACTGTACTTTGAGCTCGATTTTACGCTTGTGGGCAATTTTTGGTGCTTTATAAAGGAGCTAGATAATTAATTACTGCTCTTGAAAGAGTTTTTTCAGAAACAAGTTAAGATGCGTTTTATTTCGTACTTACAGTTTCGTGTTTGCTATACTTTTAACATCATCATGTAAACAAATTGAAATAATTTTAACTATAACTGAAATTAGTATTTGTTTCATACTTTTTTAACACCAATCAATTTCAAAATTGAATTTAGAAAACTGAAATTACGTCAGTATATCATTTATTTTGATCTGCATATTTTGTTTAGGTTGCAACAAATGTCAATGAAATAAATTTATTTCGTACATGCTATTATTCTTGTTTATAATAAGTTTATTCCCTTCTTCATTTTAATTTCACGAAGCATGCTTTTAATATTTTGGGTTGAAGAAATAAAAAGCTTCTTGGATTTTGTTTAATTAACTTAATTTAATAACAAAATTATCGCCATCTTACATGTCATTTTCTTCAATTCATTCTTCTACTACATAGTGTCTCACGTACCACCAACAACAACGGTGGGTATTATGATTACATTAAAGTATTAATAAAGATAAAGTATTTCAAACCCCAACACTCCTCCTTGAAATAGTTTATATTACGAACATAACATTCAATACAAAAGCTCAAAATTTAAACTAAACAATACAAATCTTATATCTAAGAACAGAAAATTTGTCAAAACTTAATGACTTTGTCATTATATCGGCAAGATTATCATTAGAACAAACATAACTGATAAAGATAATTTTCTTTTCAACCAAGTCTTTAATGAAATGTTGTTTTATGTCTATATGTTTGCCTCTCTTCGAGTTTTCATAATTTTCTGCCATCTAGATAGCACTTAGATTATCCATATTTAGTGTAGGTTGCTCCTGCAAGTTTGCAAGTTCAATAAGGATACCTCTTAGATTAACCATCCCTTGTGAGGCTGTGGCTCCTGCTATATATTCTGCTTCTGCAGTCGACTTAGCTACACATGTAATATTAAATGTAACACTTTTGAATATTATGCTTACATTAGCTGAAAATATTTTCTCGATATTTTCTCATAATGTATTGTTAATATTCGGTAATAACATTATAAGAACATTATTCCATAATATTAAGATAATATTTCGAACGAACATTATACTTATATTTGGTACCAAGCAGTAGACAATATTACAGTAATATTTTCAAAAAATATTTCAGTAATATTAAATGTAACATTTTGAATATTTTCCTTACATTAGCTGAAAATGTTTTCTTGATATTTTCTCATAATATTTTGATAATATTCGGCAATAACATTATAGTAATATTTTCAAAAAATATTCCAGTAATATTAAATGTAACATTTTTGAATATTTTCCTTATATTATCTTAAAATATGTTCTTGATATATTCTCATAATCTTCTGTTAATATTCGGTAATAACATTGTACGAACATTATTTCATAATTTAAGATAATATTTGGAAGGAATATTTAAATTACATTTGGTGCCCAGCAGCACACAGTATTACACAATTTTGAATATTTTCCTTATATTAGCTGAAAATACTTTCTTAATATTTTCTCATAATGTTCCGCTAATATTTATTCAAATTAGAGTGTACAGATAAAAAATAATACAATACAAAAAAGTGCTCTCCAAAAGTTTTAAATATGTGAGAGAATTGTATAGAAGTACCTCTAGATAGATCTGTTTCTACGTTATTCTGTTCTAATCAGTAGAGTATAACGTTTTATACACAAAACATTAAACCTTTAGAAAGGAGAGCCTTGTAGTAAAAGACAGCAGCAAATATGGCAGAATCGACTTGTGGAGGAGTCTTGTGGTGCTTTGGCGAATTAAAACCACGAGAGGGATAATTCAAATAGTTTATGATACGCTGGTTTATGGATATGAATCTTTAAATTAGTACCTCCTGACATGTTACAAATTTTCTGCGAATTCGATAACAAATTTGATACCATTACTTCTACTTCATATATTATACCCACTTTTGGTAACAAATCTGTAAAAGAACTCCACAAAAAATTTGCAATCTTGTCAAGTGATATTTGATTATCTAAGAAAAGAATGATAATTTGTAAGAATAGCGATTTAAGGGTATTTCTGATCAAAAACAGAAGATAATTGAAATTTAGCAGTCATTTCATTTTGTATTAATGTAGTGTTAATTTTAATTTAATATTTAATTTAATAAAACACATTAACAATGTCAGTGTACAATAATTATTAAACCTAAGCAAGAGGACACAACATGCCCACAAATGCAAAGAGATAATTCTATGAAGGACGTCTGCATCCACACATAACACTTAAAAAAGACATGAAATGTAATATCTAATAACTTAAATTGGTAAATGAACTTTAGTGCAATGAGTTGTTTAATCTAAAAACTAATCTGAATAAACTGAATTTTTAAAAATAATCCAAAGAAGCAAATGAGAAATACAGCAAAACTATTTTCTATTATTAGTCTGCAATTATTGTCATTTCTTATGTTACTTTGTTATGTATATGTACATGTTCGTATTTTCATGCTTACATAATTAATTTTATCAAATAGGAACTATAAAATTTCACAGATGAGAATGAAATGCAAAGCTGCAAAATTTGTGAAGATAGGCATTTAGGCAGGTACCAAAAAATATGAAATCTGTACGTTCCGGTTGTAAATATATTTATAACAATAGAAGACCTACCGACCGACGGTCAAAGCAATAAACCAGCAATAAACCCCTTAAAAGATTAAATAAGAATAAATAAGCAGGCAATCGTA
This sequence comes from Ignelater luminosus, assembly GCA_011009095.1. Classification (NCBI taxonomy): domain Eukaryota; kingdom Metazoa; phylum Arthropoda; class Insecta; order Coleoptera; family Elateridae; genus Ignelater; species Ignelater luminosus. The sequence goes on along the minus strand of VTPC01090413.1, from coordinate 104,439 downwards.
CCAAGCAACTAAAATCAATTTTACCGTTAAATGTGCAATGTTTATATTAAAACACCTCATGAAAATCAAAATTAATTGTAACAAAACAATTACGTAAGTCATTTCAGAGATATTTAGTTAGTTAAATGGCTTATGAAGTTTACCTTTACGGGGATAATTAAGGAAAAAGAACGCATTTCTAATTCTTATAACACATTATCAAAACATTTTTTCTGATATTATACTACTATAAAGTTCTTGCAAGGGTTATTAACATAAACAAATACCACTAAATACCAACATAGTATGTGTATGATCTGCTATTTGCTAGTTTTATCAAGTTATTAATTTATTTAGTTAACCAGAATGCCCAGAATTATGTTACCTAGGTAGTATAGGTACATACAACAGGCATAGGAAAAATTCGTGGAATAAGTTTTTTTCAGAAACCGGAAATGGGTTAATTTTAATTAGTTTAAAATAGTTGTTAGGCTAGTAACTGTAACATTATTTAGATGCCATCACAAATTGAAAAAAGTTATTAACATGCCCTGTAACCTTCTTGAAACTCTTAAGTGAAATAGAAATTTATTGCTTAAAACTTTAAAATGATTGCTTCAAAATTTAAAAGGTTTAAAAAGGAATTATAAACCCAAACTTCCAGGTAGGACCTTTAAACACAAACATATGTATATTGCTGTATAACTCCAATAAAATACTTTTATTGGTAAACACAATTTATTTATTTATATGAGGCGTACACTTTTAAACAAAAACTAAATTAAATTATTTCTATATTAACTTTAAAATAGAATAATATTGATTTTGTTATACTAGACGAACTGACTTTGTTATAATAAATAAACTGGACAAAATAAACAATTATAATAAAATGAATTGACTTTGTTATAATGAACGAATGAATGGAAATAAACCTCGAAAAACCAAATCTAAAGGCTTTTATACCGTTCGATTATCCTGATGTGACTTGTAGGAAGATATTAGAAATAACAATACTTTAAAAATGGGTCGTCACGGAAACCCTTACAAATCTTTGAAAGCTATATATTTGGAAGCTTCCTACGTTTATATGATAATATTTACGAATTGTAATTATTTATGCAGGTATACAACAATATAAACTCATCTGAGGGTGTGAATCAAATTTCGTTTTGATAATGCATCACGAAAAACAATGTTAGCTCTGTTAATATTTAGAATAAAAAATATTGCAAATTGGAGTTGAGTATTATATTATTTTATGTTACGTATTATATCAGACAGATTAACTTATCTGATTTAAAAAGTGTAATAGAGATTTACTTTTTAATACCCATATTCGTTTAAATGTTTTTGCTAACGCGTTGTACACATCATTGTAAAAGTAATAATAATATACTTCCAAAATATTATTGTATTATAACGCTTTAATATTAATATAACATTACCTGAACGTTTTGTAGATAATGTTACCTTATAAGTTTTACATAACATTTTCTTTATATCATATGAAAATATTACCAGTAAAGAAATAATATTATCATAATATTTTTTCCGAATATTATATTATCTTACAATCTAATATTCAGGTAATATTATCTGGACATCACGAATATTCGCATGACATTCGGAATTGTCCTAATATTATCTGAATATTACTAGAATATTTTTGAGATTTTGTGCTGCTTGGGTAGGCTAGTCCGACATGGCAAAGCTGGGACAGTTTATCGAAATTGAAACAAACATTTTATCTCTTAGTGACAAATTGTTAAACTCAAATCTTTCTACATTATATTATTCTGTTATTATTCAATATGTAAATAAAGATAAATAAATTCCAGTCTGGCCGGACTTTAGTACATACAGTTGGGGTATTAGCAAGACAAGGGGTATCTATCCAAACAGATATATAGTCAAGAAAGTTTAAATTATACAATTAATTATAAAAATTGCCCAGTGGCTCTATTCTTCTTGCACGAATTCAGTTCTTAGACCATTCAAATTATGATTTTGCTGGAATAGTGACAGTGGGACGCTTTATTTTCAAGGTTTAAAGCACCAGTAGGTGCGATCTCCGATTGAGAAACCTAATTTTATACAGATCTGTCCTTAAGCAAAATTTTACACTATGTTGTTTGCGTATCCAAACAAGACTTCTTGATCAGTATGAAACTGACATTGTACTATGCTTGATTTTCAGATTTAATGATTTTGATAGAAGAAAAACTGGTCTTGTAGATAAACTAAAACCTGTAGTTTTCATGTTTGAAAATGCAATTTCGACCTGCCAATCAGACAGAGCCTAGATAAACTACCACATTTAATTATTAAGCAGATTTTTTGGTTATTGGCGCCCGTTATCTGAATAGGTAATACAAAATCATTTTTTGACTTGATCAAATAGAAAAATTTTGAATTTTTCATTAATAATTTAATTAATAATATCGTTTTTAAACACACAAAAAGTAAACAGTTGTTATGATTGAAAACGGTTTTAAACACACAGCACTTCTTTAAAAAATTTAATTCATACAGAAACATAAACCTCTCAGCAGGATAACTCTGTTTCCGGAGACGAAATTGGTTAAAGCAAGACAACCAAATACAGAGATGTATCTCAAGATTTAAAAACCATAATCACTAGGAATATTACAGAGAACATTTCGTTTGTTTGTAATTACAAGAAAAATTGTATGAACAAAAAAGAGTAAGATTAGATATTTTAAACCAAAACACTACATTAAGTTTAAGTCATCTAACCAAACAATTTATCTTGGAGTGAATAATCGTCTTATATTATTGTAAACTGAATCTGTGAATTAATACATAATTTAGCAGTTGTGTATACAAAACTAAACAAATATTTTTATGCTCTGTAATACGATTCATAACCTTGAACTTAACTAAAGTAAGTTTTGTTTACATTTGAGGTTAATAACCGCTTAATATGTTAACTTCCGCAAGTATAAATTTCATTTCTGCATTGTTTGGTTAAGGTGTGTGTAGGAATTTGAAATATCAAATTCACCATAAATCTATAATCGAATTCCTCCCTTTCAAAGCGTAAATACAATTTTGATGTTACATGATACGTAAATTCACTTTAAATATCCTTTTTATTTAAAGAAAAACGGAGAACCGAAAAGGGAAAGTTTTTACACAGCATCACCAAGGAAGACATAATAGCATTCCCTTATCAAACCAAACCTGTCAGGACATACAAGAAAAAGTACAAGATCTCCATTGTATTCTGCATTTATAATATTTTCTTGACCTGAAACATCACTATTTTTCCATTTAGAGATACACAAGGGAAAAGTGTCCTGTCCAAACGTATAGTAATGTGTTTGTAATGGATTTTAAAGTGTACCACAAACCATTAATCCTCTCGAACATATTCATTCTAAAACTAAGGAAGGTGTAGATTATGGATTTCGAGGATAATTAACTCGGTAGATTTCAATTATGAGGTTCGTGTAACCGCCTTAATGTGTTGAAATGCAATAACGAAGTGGCGTTCGCAATAACTGCTCGGCGTGTTACTAAAATTGAACACATGACCGTATTTACGATATTGCTTCGAGCTTAAGAAACCTTTAATAACGCTTTCATTTATTATTTTTTTGTTTTGCTAGAAGCTAGAGATATATCAAGCTGTTAATTACGTTCCAAATAGGCTATCAACTTTTTTCCGAAAAGCTAGATGTTAACTAATAAATATATCATGAAAATCTGAGAAAGATGTATAAATCTGAGAGAAAGATTAATACATACTTCACAATTCTGATTGCAACACAGAACTTTGCTACTACAATATGAAGCACCTGGTGCTTTCTCACGTGACTTTGTTTCCTCTAACATAAATAACATTTTGCTGAAAGTTCTCATATGTACATGTTTTGGTAACACAATGGAAATCTTTTCTTGTTTTTCTGAAAAGACACAATAAAATCTGATATTTCCCGGGGTGTTTCTTTTATTGCGTTTTTTCCCTTAATTAGTAGAACCTTTTCGAGCTAAGCGTTAAACGATCACAAAATGGTTTTACGAAGGATTTCGATAACATGGATTTAGACAAAATAATGAATTTATACTGGTTCTAGCTAATTTTGAAACTAATTTCTTTCTCTTGAAGTGGAACAATAAATGCATTCTCTTTCTTTTTGAAGGTACTTTAATGCGGCGTTTCTTAATATTATGATGCTGAGTACAGTTTATGAAGAACCCACTCATTTGTTTTTACGTTTTATTCTCGGTAAGTTCTGTTGTAGTAAATCATGTGCAGGAGTTGTCAGAAGAGCGCGTGTCATCACCTCGGCTACGAGAATTATGTCGCAAAATAGGCGTATACGCAACCGTCTCAAAGAATTCTAAATTTCACAAAATTACATAAATTTTAAAATAATTTAAATTTTTCAAATATGAAAGTTTTATTTTTTTAATTGATCTTAAATGAAATAGTGCCGATTTTTCAAATCATTAAAACTGTTGTAATAAACTTTCAGGTGATCTATTTAAATCATAAAATAAAGATCAATTTATATTTACGAATAATGCAATGTAGATAAAGTTTGGAAAATTCTATTTTTACGCTTTTTTTTCTATATTCTTTTAAAACCTTTCGCCATCGTTTATGCTTAAACCTCTTTCACATGCGAGTACACCAAACACAACCTATTCCAAGCCATCCACCCAAACACACCACCATCTCTCATAACAAACACCAACTGTCATTCGCCAGTCCGCCACTTCTGCGTACCACGTAGGTTTTTTCAATTTTTTAGTTTTTTGTACTTGTGGTGTACCGGCTAGTCCGCACTAGTCTTAAAATTCTGAAAATAAATAGTAAATGAAAGCAGTCTAGAAAAACTTGTATTTATCTTGAAATCATTGTATAGAACGAGATGATTAGTTACTTTATCTTCTGTTGTTTGAAATACAAAGCTTTGACCAAATTGCTAAAATTGTAAATTTTGCACCTGACTCAACAAATTCTCTCGCTTAAAAAAGTTTCTTTATTCTCACTGCCATAAAAAGCCTTTGAGTATAAAGACATAAATTGTTGAGAATGCAGTCTTCAATTTTTCTAAACAATCAAAGAGAGAGAGAGAGAGAAAGAGAATGTTAGAAAAACAGCTTATAATTGGAATTCACCATGAAATTAATTACTTGAGATTCAGTTTCAAATTGTTCAATCGCATATGTTAAAAACGTTGCTTCGGTGAGTGCAAACATCAGTAAAAATCAATTTTTGTAAAATTCGTTCCTTTTAAATAATAATCAGACACCTGACTGGTATAACAACCTATCAATTTAGTTTTATGAAAAATAGTTTTTGAACTAGCTGACACTAACAGTAGTATTTAGAATTTTTGTAGTTTCTTGTCTAGCTTATTGAATCAGACTTGAGATTTCATTTATAAACCTTACTCTCTGGACTAAGATAAAATTAAAGTTTAGAAGATTATATTCTGTTCTCTAAATAAAAGGTTGATATTTAAGTCGCGAAGCCGAAAGTTTCGACCTTTAGAATTCAAAATGGCGGATAATTTTCAAGATTGTCAACTTTTTCGAGATTTTTATATTTTGGTTGATTTTAGTTGCTGAAGTGTCTAATCATTTCCTCTACAAATTGCTCCTCTGTCCCATACGTTGCTGGCCTGATAGGCAACCAGTAGAGGCAGGAACTGCACCAACCTATTCTTGGTTGAGAAAACGATACATTTTCTGTTTTTAGATTATAGATCAGAGCTGTGAACTGTTCAAGACCACCTATCGTTTCTTTGAAGAGTTCCGATGGGAAAGAAGATAGTTCAAGGAAAATTTACTTAACTTCTGAGTAAGACATTCATGCTCTGGACACCTTTTTCTTGCCAATGAAGTGTGGTAAAACATACCTGCGGAAGCTTCGTAGCTTCGAGTTTATTCTTGACAGAGATCACTTGTGCAGCAAGAACAAAAGACGACCTTGGGCACTTATAACGAATAAATCCAACTTGGCCCATCGTTATACTACTCCGGGAATTTACAAAACAGACGTGCACTTTTGAATATCTGGCAGACTGCTTTTTTTTGAAATTTTTATCTGCAGAGATAGTCATCAACAAAGATGATAAGATTGCTTTCTCTGGGACTACAGATTCTTTACTTTGTGGAAAATATTGCACCCACAAGAGGCCCTTTTAGGAATTATTTTCTAAGGATTTGGCAAAGCACGGGGTCAAATGATATTTACTTTGCGTCTCGTTCTTCTTTCTTTTGAAAACACTTGGATTGCAGGAATCTGGTGAAGAACGGTCACAGGCATTTAAAACGTGGATATCTCGTCCAGAAGTTACGTCGGCTCTTTTTGAACTATGTGTCTCTTCCTCTCTTGGAACTCTCCAAAGAAACAACGGATGATCTTCTAGGGGTCATAGCTGTGATGTATGATTCAAAGACAGAAGATGTATTGTTGTCGAGTGCTCAAGAAAACCTCTTCCAATCAAGAATATGCTGGTGCAAGTTTTACATTTAGGAGTTACATATTAAACCGCCAACATGTGTGACCGAGTAGCAATCTGAACCGACTCCAATCCTAATCCCTCCGGCTGAAGTTGGATGAAAAAAATCTTTTAGTGAGCAGTTTCTGTAGTTCACTGATTGCAGAGGCAGCTGCAAGAATCAGATTTCAATGTCGCGGTAGTTGTATTTATAGAAAACTATTATTTGCTTTCTATACATTGCTTTAACTGAACAGTTTTTGCAGTTCGATTGACTATGACTGAAACCTATTTTGCTTTAATTTCTACAAGCAAAGATGGTCTTTATTTATTTTAATAACAAAGTGTTTTATATTTTCCTGAAGTTTGTAGCATTCACCTTTTTTAAAAATTTTAAAAAAATTAAAGGAGTAAGATATCTTAATTTCCATCTTAAAATCTCTTCACCACTCATGGCTTGGATTTCATACTTATCACTTCACCTCTTGTAGTTCCTTTTGATAATTAGCATTTGGTGTAAAAATTCTGTACTGCTAACAGAAGCCTTATCTAATATTCTCATTTCTGCCCCTAATTTACTAATATAGGGCCGTCTTAAATTCTCAGGTTAGTTTTATTTATTTGTATTTTCTATATTTATTTAATTACTTTAAGACCTTTTTATTCTCTAACTTTTTTCCTTTTTTTTGTGTATGCTTTTCTCAGATAAAAATGTTTTTTCCAAATAAGGCCGGCTGATGGTTTTTGATCGAGTTTTTTATCGAATCAATTAAAAAGGTAGAATTTAATAATTTGGATGCATATCTGTTTTGTTACATGGTAATAAGGTAGCAGATGGTCTTAAGATTCATTTTAAATTATCTTAGATATCTTAATTAATTTAGAGCAATTGTGCAGACTTACAAATTTTTTCCGTTAGATTAGTGGCAGCCAAGGTTTTTTCTAATTTATTTTAGGATTGAAATCTAAGGTGTGGTAATATGTTTCTGGTATGCTGGATTAAGAATATATGCAGTAGCGATTTGGTGAACAATTAAGGTATGGCGCACTTACTTTAGGTTGTTGAAGCGGTGGTAACGGAACGGTCTCGAGTGCTAGATTTGGTGAGAGGGTTTACTTCTCCGCACCGTTTTTGGGGCGGTCAGATGTAGGCTTTTAGGTAAAGGTTGAGATTTGGAACAACAATAGATCTGCAGAGCTTACGGTACAAAAACACACAGCATACAACCCAAACAATGTTTATTAATCAAGCGGCGGTTAGTCAAACCCCAAGCTATTGTACAGAAATGAGAATGATAGTACGGAGCTATCCAGCGGCGACGAACCGGCTCGATCGCCAACCAGTACAGTCAAACCCCAAGCTATTGTACAGGAATACATGGAGGGAACGGCTGGGATAAAGCACCTTGTTACCTTACGGATTATTAGGTCGCGTTTTACCCACAGAATACTGACTCTCGCTGCAACTGGTTGGTTTGTTGGCTGTTCAAAATTTTTGAATTGTAGTAATTTCATATTCGATGGTCAGGTATCCGCTTATAAATTCGCTCGATTCTCCCACAGTAGCAATCTCATGTAGTGGGATGCTACAAGTGGAAGAGACGAAGTGGTGGGGAAATCACCTGTATCATATTTATAAAAATCAATAAACCGTTATGAAGAATTTGGACATGCTTAACTGTCCAGTCCCCTTGCTGCTTATTTAAGTTAGTTATTCTAATCTGCACCTTAAGAATTCCTTGTGGGAGTTTATTTTTCTGTCCCCACGGAGTCAAAGGCTTTTTGGAAGCTCAGCCGCCAATATACTTCGAGTTTCGTCACGGTGCGGTTTGTTAAATACCTATCATAATTAAAAAAGTTTTTTATTGTAGAACATAGATTGTGAGGTTAATTTTGCATGTTTGTTTTTATAGTTTATTCCATGATAAATTAGGATTATCATTCTACGCTAGAGGTGAGTAGCTGTTAGATTAAGGAGATTTCTGTTTGATATTAAGTTTAATTTCTAAGTTAGTGAATTGTTTACTATTTTCAAAGGCCCATGTATATTAATCAGCTTTTTGATTTCTTTTGTTTGGAACATTTTTATATGTTGATTATTGTCGACGATCAAATCACTAGGTACACATGGCATTTTCAATATAGCAAAGCTTATTTAGTTTTTCTACTGTTGTAAGACGAAATTGTTTTTTGCTTGATTATTACGCTTATGATACTTAACCTAGCGACTCTGATTCTCCACGTGAGCTCACACGAATCCGGTCGCTTGCGGAATTTGCAAGATCATCATAGGAATTGCCTTTTTAAATTTTGCTTATCTCTAGCTGCAACCAAGTTTTATAATAGCCCTAATAGAATCTATAATTTATTTGATTGTGACTAAACAATTATTTAAATATTTCTTCTTATGTATTAAACCCTCTCTTATATATTTGGCGTTTGTGTTATATTGCATGTTGACTATTAATTTTGTTTATTATTGTTTAAATATTTTACAAACTTCTTTTCTTTCTATTTACAGTTCTTACTTATATTTGTATTTGTCTTGTCTATCTTGACCCTGTCTTGGTCCCAATACACAATCATAAAATATTTGGCAAGTTATTATTGCTAGTAGCTTTGAAGCCAATTTCCAGCTCGCTTTGGAGGCATCTTTAGTTTTCAGATCCCCGGAATCTTAAAAGATTCGTGAACTAGCTTAGATTATGCAAATTGCTTCCTAGCAGCAAGCCTCCATCCACCATACTTATTTGTGCTGTACTTTTTGTTTTCGTTTTTAAACGCATAATTACACTGCAAACTACCACTTGTAGTTCACTTTATCACGTAAACGTTAGTAGAGTTTTACTAAATTAACGAATATTAGGAAGATTGGTAGTCATTTTGAATCCTAAGTTTCGAAATCTAGGACTCCGCACTCATATCGTTCTAAAGGGTTTAAAGAACTGTTATGTAAAATGGCTTTCTCTAATTATTTTGTGCCATGTTTTTGTATGTTCCGTCGTTCTGTCGTTAGGCTCCATCCTACAAACAGTAAGTACAAAGAAAGATTAACAATAAACTTAGTGAAAAGAGAATCTCATTTACTTAGGTACTTATAGATTTTTCTGCTAGCTAATCAATCAAATTGTTCCGGCTTCTATAAAAATTAAGTATTATGCCCTAATTGTTTCCATGGTGTGTAAATGTAATTACGTCTATAGTACTTTATAAATTACCTGCGATATCAATGATTTGATAAATTTTTCCCAAAGCAACAATTAACAGCTTAATTTTACATCACACTAATTTGTAGAATATGAGATCTGATATCTGCGTTTTCGCATTTTATGTAACTAAACCATAATGAGTGATGACTTTTAGACAGTGGAGACCTCTTAAAATTAGTTCTTTCGTTAGAATTTGTTTATAACTGTGAAGCTATTTAAAACGAAACATTGAGTTGATTGCATTTAACAGTGTGGTGTCTCACGCTTTTCAACATTCTTTCAAAGTTAGAATTTCTAGGGATGTTCAGATTTACGAATGTGACGTTGCCCTTTGACGATTAATTTCTTTTAGACTACCTGCAATATTTCTTTGAAAATATTGTAAACGTTTACAAACTATATTTCTTTGAACGTATATTGTTAAGGTTAAAAATTTTGTTTTTGTCTAATTCCTTTTAAAAGACCCACCACAAAACTTCTGCGGAAAATTTTTAGCACATTATTATCATCTATTTCTATGAAAATCTACAGAACCCTGCTCTTTGTATGTACTAGTAATATAAAAAGCTTGTCATTATTATACAGGACGAGTTTAATTTCTTTACAGTTTCTCAACAGATGTTACAGCTCATTTATTTTTGTTAACTTATTCATAAAGCATTAATAAACAACATTTTTATCACCGCAACATTCTTCGATTACATATTACTCCAGCCCTTTGTTAGCTGAACGCAGATACTGCCTTGTGTGCATGAACAAACTTAATTGCTACTATCACAGTTATTCCAATCTATTTGTTGACGAAAGCCGTTCTAGTTTTAAAAGATGATATTAATTAAAAGAAGTTTGAATTAATTTTAGACTATGACAAAATCGTTTCTCATCACGATTCGTGCACAAAATGTTTATAACAATATTTCTTTAATTTGTTAAAAACGAGTAGGTACACAATAAAATCTGTTGAATATCTTTAGACAGTTTTAGAAACACCGAAAGGTTTTTTACTAGTCTAAAGGGTCTAAACGACTATTGCTATAAAAATGTATAATAACAAAAAATAAATTGAACAGTAAAAGTAGTTCTTTGTAGAGTAGCACTCTTCTTTGTAGGTTAGATTGTTTCTTTTGCTTCTTAAATCACACACTGTAGTAGCACAAATAGAATTCTAAAATATAAAAGCAATCTAAACTCAAATTCTGTAGTATCGTACGTTGTGCTTACGTAATAAATAGCATCGATTAGGATAACCCATCGTTACGCGTAAAATTTACAAGAAGCGCCACAACAATATTAATTGAGAAAGGAGGGATCATTTTTCACAAGCCATCGTATATTCACGTTTTCTTGACACAGCTAATTAAACTTCAGTATTAAAAGAGAACAAAATCACGTCTACAATAATTTTGAAAGTAATTTTTTTCTATTATTTATAAAACATCTACCAATCAAGAATAAGCTTTCTCATTAAATTTTTAAGTCTTCCCTCTGCACGTAACTTTGGCAAATCTAATATTCTATTTTTTTCTCTAATCTAGAAATAATTTATTAATTTATTAATGCGAAATTGTTTCAAGAGCTTTATTGCTCCATGCGTTCTCTCGTAAAATTGCCAGTTTCATTTAAGATTTATTGGTATCCTTTTAAATTACGTTCCATAAATATTTAGATAAAATAAACGTTAAGAGGTTAGTATAAGAAAACGACTATTTTATAGGCCTTTAGAGGAACGTATACTTTGATGTACCTATCTAATCTGTGTGCCTACTTTAAATATTCATTAAATGCTTTCATTTTTATCTTTTTGAATAATTTATATTTTACGTATCTCTTGTCTTTGTGTGAATTTAAGTTTACTTTATTTTCAAATTGACTTATACTTAAAAAAGATATTTTCAGTAAAAATGAACGCTCTTAACAGACAAAGCTGCTCTTCTAGCAAAACAATAAAAAATAAAAATTCTAAACAAGAAATTCTATCTTGAGTTAGTTTTTGTTTTAAGAGTTCCAAAGAAGGGATACGTCACCAATAAAGAAAATTGATGATTGGTGGTTGATTATCGGAAATTAAATGAAAAACCGACTGTTTAAATTTAATGTCGAGTTTATTTGTCTAAAACTGAATTTATGCAAAAGCACCATTTTAAATTGTTTGCCTTATTTTCTAATGTGATTTTCTTTTGTTGCATTTAAGAAATCTGAACCTTTCGCTTTAATAGTTGGTAAAGGTAAGCGATTTTCAAGCTTATGTTTAAATTACTTTTTGTCAAACGCTTTCCAATCCATTACTGTTTTATAATTAATTAGTCTTCATAGTGGTTAGCAATACTTTTCCTGAAACACGAAGCTTAAACAAGACAAAATAATAACTAAAGATCAAACAAAGGTTTTTCCATTAATTTTTTGCTTAAGTGTTATGCGTTGCGCTCTTGGAATTTATTACGGAATTTTAAAACAAAGATTTCTTTAAAATATAAAATAACAATTGAAGTTAGTTTTTCTTGTAGTGAACCTCTATTTGTTAGAAAAACAGTCTGGTTTAAACTCAACTGCCGTTTCTAGTAAAAAAAACAGTAATTTTGTGCTTTTTACCATTTTATGCAAAAAAAACAAATATCATAAAACAAAGTTATAGTACGAAATTAATATGGAAAAGTTTAAAACTTCTACAGAACAAACAAATAGAGATAATAGAGTCAGGTAGTAAAATATCAAAGTTTTACCTTTATTTGCCGAGGATTTTATGGAGGGATTCCACCTGACAAATTTACGATCACCTAGACAGAAAGCAATTCCAACTTAACGTAACAAAAGAGCAAACCGTTGTAAAATATTATATTGCCATTGCTATAATGTCTGTAGCTTTACATTAAACATAAAAAAAATGACATTGTATCAATTTCTATATTCAACGTCTGAAGTAACTCTAGATTCTTACTGTATTTGCGTTAGTTAAGCATTTATTTGACGTCTGGAACGCTCCTTTTTGTTTGAGAAAAAAACTTATTCAAATTCTGTTTTATCGGAAAAACCAATTTTCTGGGATAAGCGTATTCTAACCTTCAAATCAATCAAAATATAAATTAATTGTATTTTAAATATACCTGAATGTAATTCTCTCTTTGGAATATCAAAAATGCGCTGAATATCATTACATCCATTATAGTTAAAGTGGAACAGTCAACATAAATGCGGTGGTTGTCAGCTTGACTGAAATAAAATAGATGAATTCCCTTGGGATATAATACGTTCCACATGAGGACACCAATTTAACAACTGCATATGCAAATATTCTAAAGACTGTCCATGTAATTCAAAGTCGTTTCAAAAGCTATATCTTACGTGTGTTCTTTAATATTCGCAGCACCCGTGGAGAAGTTGATTTTATAGTTGGCTCATCAATGCATTTTGATATTGGTTTCTTCTTTTATTGATTCAAAATTAGAATTATCTCTTTCGATACGGATGACAACCTTCGCAGGTGATTTGGAAGGCTAGACAAACTCGTATTTTTCTGACATTTAACTTGTTAAGTAGAAGCACCAAAACGGATTTCTTAATATATAACTCATATTAGTAATAAACATATTTTAGTGGCTCTGATTATTGATACATAGGCAAAGTTTGACCTTTTTTTATACATGACTTGTTTCAAAACAATATTGAATGTCAAACATTGCAAAGTGGCCGTTAGAAATCTAAATTTGACTGGTACATGACTCCCTTAAGAAGTTTATTTGAAGACAAAGCTTAACTGCAAACTACCACAAGTATGTATGTTATTCTTACGTCTGCTTGTTAATTTTGAGTCATAGTAACTGTCTTGGATTTTGTCTCTACTTAATTCTAATGGGAAGAAGAGATATTGTGCAAATTTCAGAACTTGTTCTGAAATTCCCTTTTTCCACGTCTGTGTGTAAATTTTAGGCACTGAAGATTGTCTTAGTTTTTTTTATTTAATCTCAGAGAAAGAAAAGATATATGCTAAGAATTCCAGAACTTGCTTCCTAATTATATGTCATTCTTATGTCTGATCATTAATTCTGGGCTTTGACATTTGCCTTGGGTTCTCTTTTATGATGTTCTGAGAATATCAGAAGTTTCTCTACGACTTTATGTTATTTTTGAAATTAAGCCCAAAGGCTTAAATTAACAATCTTGGGCCTTCAAAATTGTCTTGGATTCTGTTTTCATTTATAGTATCTATCAGGAATAGAAAATGTTCTAGAAATATCAGAGCTTGCTCGGTGACTACACTATTTTCTCATGTGATCGTTAATTTGGTAATTGTTTGATATAGCTCCTTCTAGAAAACGACGTTTTGAGAGCACATTTTTGGCATCAGCAGGTAGAAAATTACTCCCAGAACACAATTAGGTGGCCGTAGGTAAAGAAAATTAATCCAATCTTGGTGAAATCGACGAAAAACAAACACGATTTTTAAGGTTATGTTGCACGGCATAAGCAATGGAGTTGGCAACTAATTCAGCTGCTGCGCATACTATCAACCCCTACTGCAGCATGATCTTTGTATGGATGTTATGGGCGGCTTATTTTCACTCGCAAAATGGCGGTTGTGTGTGCTGGGTGCGATTTTTGTTAATTTTGTTAATAAATTTCACCCCAAGCGAGAGTGTTGTTAGGTTAGAAGAAGTTAAACGTTAATTTTTTTAATGAACTCTACTCCAATCTTGTGTGGGGGTGTAGCGAGGGTGTGGTTACGTTAGAAGGAGTTAAACGTCAACTTTTTTAATGAATTTTACCCTAAGCGAGTGTGTTGCTACGTTAGTAGTAGTTAAAAGTTTATTTATAATAAATTCATCTGTGCTTGCGCAGAGTCAATGTTCTCCAGGTGATTTAGGGAAATTGGGTTGTGGTACTGTCGGTTAGTACGCTGTCGGAGAGTACCACGAACGTAGCCGCGATATTATAGTGTCATTGCTGTCGTTTGGATAGTGAAGTGTCCAGATCGTCAATTTTCGAAGTTTTCTTAAATCTCTTTTACGTGTTTGGCGTCGGAGAGGCCTTCCGCATGTCTCTTTTGATTCTCTGAATGGATATATTTGCATTGACAAAGTTAAATCCTTTCTGTAAAAGTGTAATCTTACGCGTAGCTGTATCGAACTGCTAACCGTTAATTTTTTTAAATGGTCTTGGTTTCTGTCTTTATTTAATTCCAAAGGCAGTAAAAGATATTCTGAAAAACTCAGAATTTGCTTCGCGATTCTGTCGTTCTTCCCTGTGACTGTTATCTTTGAACTTTAAAGATCGTGTTGATTTTTGTTTTGATCTAATCTTAAGAGGAACAAGAAATATTCTGAGAATCCCAGAATCCGCCCTGAAACATTATATTACTCTTACGTCTAATTGTTAATTTGCCTCTTTGAAAACTGGCTTGATTTCTGTTTTTGTTTAATTTTAACAGGAATAAAAAATGTTACCAGTACCTTTTCGCAGCTTGTTATTTGTTTATTGGAGGCCTTGGAAGTTGTTTGACTTTTATTTGTATTTAATCCCAAAAGAAATTAACATATATTTTGAGAATTCCAAAACTTGCATCGTGATTAAATGTCATTTTTAAGAAATTCAAAATTTATTTGTTGTCATCAATCTACCTGATGTTCCACTTGTCAAGGAAACCAATTTAATGTACATACAATGTGACGCAATAGGTTAGAACAAATTTAAACAAAAACAATAACAAATGAGGCTAGTAGATGTAAAAGTAGGTATATCACGTCCAACCAATTCCGAGATATTTGCTGAAAACTGTTTAGAGGTATGTATGATAAATAGAATTCTGTAAATACGTTTTCACTGATAGATTTGTTTTAATTGGCCTGAACTTTTTGTGAATTTCTTTCTCCCTTCTTTTTAAATAAAAATTCTCCACTATACTTCTACTTTCTTAATGTTGAATAATTTTTAATGATATCCTAGTATTCCTTTTTGCTTTTAATAAAATTACGTTAATTTTTCTAATCTGTTTTTCAATGAGTCCGAAAACACGGTCTGGAGGGAGAAAAGAATGTCCAACTATTGGGAAGACAACTTCCACAATTTTGATGTGTATAGGAGCTTCCTTCGCTAACCAATACCCTAGCATAGACATCATTACACAATTCTTATTTTGTCCTTCACAACCGTCTGCAAACAGTCGTACCATTTCAGTATTTTCCGAAAAGGTACAAGTCGTTAAAAGGTCATAGACAACAGAGGCAATCGAATTTGAATTCTTTGTGGAATGTGTTCTTGTCCATAGGTACAAAAAAAACATTGTTTGGAGTAAGTTTAGTTTTGGAGTTTTCTTTCTTTTTGAATACACACATTTTTGCACCTAGTGGCCTCAAATACACCATTTAAATGTCTTGTATATCTACTAACTAGCATTATAGGCTACAATAAATTCGTTTAAATTGTACAAACAATTTTCTAAAAGAAAAGATTTAATTGTCTTATTAAACATCTTATCATTATCATTAGCAATTGATTTAATATAAGTAGGAAAACAATTATAAAAGAAACTGCCTGCATATATTGTAGGTTTTTTGAAAACTATTTAAATGAAAATCTTGTTTAGTGCTAGTGAGATGATCATGACTATCAGCATTTATGGCCAAGTTATGTCTTTTACGTCTCACTGTTACTTTTTGGCTTTGGAAATTGTCTTGATTTCTGTCTCTATTTAATCTAAAGAGAAAGAAAAAATATTCTGCGAATCCCAGACTTGCTTCGTAAGTTCATGTTACTTTCACGTTTGCTTGCTAATTTTGTGTTTTGGAAGTTATCTTGGTTTCTGTTTTTATTCAATCCCAAGAGGAAGGAAAAATGTTTTGGGAATATCAGAACTTGCTCTGCGACTCTATCTCATTCTCACATTGGATTGTTAATTTCAAACCTTGAAGATTGTTCTAGTGTTTGTCTTTAATTAGACAGAAAATTAAAGATATTCTAAAAATCTCAGACCTTGCTCCGCGCTTTTAAATAGGTTATTTTCCCGTTTAGTTGTTAACTTTGGTATTTGAGACCTGTCTTGGTTTCTGTCTCTATTTAATCTTAAAAGGAAGAAACAATATTATGAGAATCCTAGATCTTGCTCCGCAAGTGTATGCCGCTATTACGTCTAATAGATAACTTTGGTGCTTAGAAATCGTCTTGGCTTTTGTCTTTGTTTAGTTTTAATAGGAATAAAAAATATTCTCAAAATACTTGCAACTTTATGACATGGTTACCTCTGATTGTTTCGGGATTTTGAAATTGTCTTGGTTTCTGTCTTCATTTAATGACAAGATATATTGAAGATTTTATGAGGACTCCAAAGTTTGCTTTGTGGATCTACGATATGTTGTTTGTACATCTAACTGTTAATTTTGTACTTTAGAAGTTGTCTTGGTTTTTGTCTTCATTTAATGCCAAGAGATATTGAAGATACTAAGAGAATTCCAAAATTTGCTTTGTTAATCTATGTTGATTGTACATCTGACTGTTACTTTTGTAGTTTAGAAGTTGTCTTGGTTTCTCTCTTCATTTAACGCCAAGAGGTATTGAAGATACTAAGAGAATTTAAAAATTTGCTTTGTGAATCTAAGTTGTTTTTACACCTGACTGTTAATTTTGTACTTTAGAAGTTGTCTTGGTGTCTGTTTTTAGTTAATTCCCAAAAGGAAAAAAAATATTTTGGGAATATCAAAATTCACTTTGAGAATCTATGTTGTTTTCACGTTTGATTGTTAATCTTCAACCTTAGGAGTTGCGTTGGTTTCTGTCTTTATTAATCCAAAAGAAGTAGAAGATGTTTTGAGAATCTTGGAATTTGCTTCGCGACTCTATGTAAGTAATTTTGTCGTGTGACTTTTGATTTTGGGTTTTGGTAAATTGCCTTGGTTTCTGTTTTTATTTAATCTTAAAAAGAAGAGAAGATATTATGAGTATCCCACAATTTGCTTTTTAATTCTATTTCATTCTTACGTCTGGAAATTGTTTCTTCCCTGTATTTTTCCCCAAAAGGATTAAAAAATGTAATCCATAATATATAGAAAGAGCTTACACTGCGACTCTTTTCTACATCTAATTGTTGATTATGAACCTAGGAAACTGTTTTGGTTTTATCCGGATTTAATTCCAAGAAAAAGCAAAGATGTTTTAAAGATTTTAAAAATTGATCCGC
Source organism: Ignelater luminosus (assembly GCA_011009095.1). Taxonomy (NCBI): domain Eukaryota; kingdom Metazoa; phylum Arthropoda; class Insecta; order Coleoptera; family Elateridae; genus Ignelater; species Ignelater luminosus. Next base: position 86,605 of record VTPC01090413.1, on the reverse strand, counting down.
GCCTGTGTGTTATTTTTACACCTATTGATTTTAAACTTTGAAGTTGAATTAGCTTTGTCTTTATTTAATTGCAAGAAGATTAAAGTATATTTTACTCCGTACTATAGGTATGTCATTCTTACGCCCGACTGTTAATTTTGAACCTTAGACGTTATCTTGATTTCTGTCTTTATTTAATCCCAAAAAAAGATATTCTGAAGATCCCAGAATTAGCTCTGTGACTTTAGGCATTGCTACGTCTAATTGGTAATTTTGTACTATGAAAATTGTCTTGGTTTTTGTTTTTTGTTTATTTAATCCCAAAAGCAATAAAAAATGTTCTAGAAATTTCAAAACTTGATCCGCGGCTCACTGCCAGTCTTGTTCCTGACTGTTAATTTGGGCTTCAAAAATTGTTTTGATTTTTGTGTTTATTTAATCTCAAAAGGAAAAAAAATATTCAGAGAATTTCAAAAGTTGCTTTGCGACTGTATGTCGTTTCTTTGTCTGATTGTTGATTTTGTGTTTTGGGAATTAATTCGGTTTCTGCGTTTATTCAATCCTCAGAATTTTCAGGACTTTATTTGTTGCTCAGAGTTTTTGTCACGTCTGGTTGTTAATTTTGAATCTTGGAAATTGTGTTGGTTTTTGTCTTCACTTGTTCCCAACAGAAATAGTAGATATTATGAGAATCTCAAAACGTGTTTAAGGTTTCTGTTTTATTTCTACGTCTAATCGTTAATTTTAAACCTTGAAAATTGTTTTTATTTCTGTCTTTATTTACTCTTAAAAGGAAAAAGAACATACTAAACATTTTTGAACTTGCTCCATGACGCTATGTCATTATTATGTATGATTGTTAATCTTGGGACTTGTAAATGGTGTTGATTTTTGTCTTCGCTTGTTTCCAACAGAAATGGAAGACATTCTGAGAATCTCAGAACTTGCTTCGCGTTTCTATGTCATTTCTACGTCTGACCGTTAGTTTTAAACCTTGAAAATCGTTGTGTTTCTGTCTTTATTTAATCTCAAAAGAAAGAATTGTTAAATTTGGAACTTGAGAATTGTGTTGGTTATTTATTCCCAAAAGAAATGGAAGATATTCCAAGAATCTCAGAATTTGCCCCACGACTCAATGTAATTCTATCCTTAAGCTTTTGATCTTGAGCTTTGAAAATTGCTTTGGTTTCTGTTTTTATTTAATTCTAAAAAGAAGAAAAAATGTTCTGGAAATATCAGAACCTTTTCTACGTTTCTCTATTATTCTCTTGTAAATCGTCTTTGTTTAATTCCAAGGAAAATTGAGGATATTTTGAAAATTCCAGAACTTGCTCTGTGACTCAATATGATTCTTTCTACTGACTTTTGATTCTGAGCGTTGAAAATTGCTTTGGTTTCTTTTTTTATTTAATCACAACAGAAATAAAAAAAGTTGTAGATTTTATAACTTTTACATTTGAGTATTAATTTTATATTTTGGAAATTGCCTTGGTTTCTGTTTTTATTCAACCTCAGCAGGTAGAAGAGATGTCTTGGAAATATCAGAAATTGCACAGTGTCTTTATGTTATTTTTTCTTTTAGATGTTAATTTTGGACCTTAGAAATTGTTTTGGTTTCTGTCTTTATTTAATTCGAATGGGAAAAAACACATTCTGAAAATTTGTTTCTCTGATTGTTAATTTTTGGATTTAGGAATTGTCTTGATAATCGTTTTAATTTGATTTAAAGGAGAATAAAAAATATGCTGGAAGTATCAGCACTTACTTTGCTACTCTATGTCATTCGTATGTCTGATTGTTAATTTTTGACCTTGGAACTTACCTTTATTTTTCATTCTAAGAAAAGTAAATAGAGAAGCCCAAAATAGCTTGTTTGAAAAGAACAATATCTTTGTAAATGGACCTCCGTACAATATCAGTTCAAGATGTTTTTGGGGAGATGTTACTTTGCTTGCCTATGGCAAATAAGGATTTGAAAGCAACATTACCTAGAATAGATTCATTCCCAAATCTCAAAAATAGTTATTTTCATCTTTTACATTTGCTTGAATAAGTAGAACTATGAACTTTTTACTAGAACTGTTATTAATGCCAATACTGACTTTTAATCTTTCTTAGATAATTCACAACAGTTTTGATAAACTTTCTAAATCCATAAATGCATTGCTACTTCAAATCTGGAGTTTTTTTAATACAAATCGTTTCGATATACTGCTTTCTAATTGCTCACTGGGTCAGTGAGGGACGAGTTTTGGATGCTTGGCATAGGCTACTGATGTTGGATATTTTATAAAATAACGACAAAAGGACAAACGAGCGCCAGGTTTGCTTTGCGTATGCCTCTGGCTGGATACACCTACAGGAAGCGTGCTTTCTACGAACGAGCTAGAATTTACAGAAGCGAAGAAATAAATTTGTTTGTGTTTAGAATAATAATAACCGAATTTAAATATTCAGTTATTTATTTTCTAGATATTTCCAATTAAACAACAATGTCTTTCTAACAAAAAGAACTGTTTCCTTTTATTAAAACACTGGAAAGTATACACGAAAGAGGTATAAAGCTAATTTTATAGTTTTCTGTATTAAGGTGTTAATGTCCTATTTAAAAGTAAATAGAGAAGTAAATAGCCATCAATGCTGACTTGGTAAATGTTTAAAACGACTCACTAGATAGCGTGTTGAATACGAAAAAAGTTTCTACCAGCGAGTTTTATTCTATTACGTAGCATTTAATAATGTACCACTAGCATGTAATATTCAGCAAACGAAACACTTAAAACAAAGAGAAAATCGTTTAGCTACTATACTATCCTCGTAAAATTCATTTTAATTGCTACTTCAACATTAAACATCTTTTGCAAACAGCACATAAATCTGAATATTGCACGTCTGAAAATCTCATACCGGTATAAGCGTTTTGTAGATATTGCAAACCCTAAGGTTGTGTGGATTTAAACAATCCCGGCTTTAACAAATTTATTACATGTACATAGTTTATAACTTACCTTTATCTCTCTTGTAGGCTATTTTGAAATAATTTATAAAATCTAATTTTTCATGCATATTTTAAAGGTTTAATACTATAATGTCGAGCAAGAATGAAAAAAGTGGTAACAAGCATAAAGATTTCCCAGTGAAAAAGAAGAAAAAAGGTACGAAGTAACGCATTAGGGCTAATGATGAAAAAGATGTTATCATTACAGTGGAAAAAGGAAAATATCGTCGCAGGCCGACTTTGGCGGTAACATGAGAACATTAAGGTATATAAAAAGGAACAGTTTAAGAAATATATAATGCATACCCCATCTGCTAGCGACAGCACGCATTGTTAAAAATGTCTATAAAGAAAAACCTTCATATTATTGACGTTCCACGTCTTTTCATCACATCCATTATTTTTACCATTTTATACTACATAAATTTTGCCTTCGGTTATTGAAATATGAATTTTTTACACGCATCCAGCTAATATCCTGCGAAAAAAGAAAAGAAAGGATAAAAATTTTATGAGCAAGTTGAATAAGCACTTCTCAAGTGATCCCTTTTTTCTTTACTTAAGACTCGTAAAATTATTTCGATAAAATCATCCTTCGGATCCAGACGTAAAAGAGACAATTTAATTGAAAATTCTAAATTGAATTATATTTTTGCTGAAAGTTTAGGTTTCCTTTAATATACAAAAAGGGGTGCGAACAAACCGATAACGATAATGTGTTTTCCCCTCAAACAATATTAGATGTTTATATCATACATAAATTTTTGTGTGCTGAAATACAGACACTCAAGTGTTTTATTTCACTGTAAAGCTTTTACAAATTTTTTGTAGCTCTTCAGCCCATTTAAATTCATGCAGATGGTGATTACAACAAACACAAACAATTATTGAAAACATTTAAACAATACGAATAGTTTATTATAGAGAAATTTAATGTTGAAAATCCTAGAAGTTTTTTATACAAATTATGCTTTAGAGTAACGAGATGAAAAAACAGAAGAACAAAAAGTTTAATTTACTGCAGATTTAATTAGGTATTAAATAATAAAAGATGCCCCAACAGTTACACAGAAGTTTTGCTTGAAATCAATACTTCAATTGAATTTACTTTTTTCTCGAAATTTGATCATCAAATAACGAATTCTCATCAGTTGGAAGTTTCTAATAAGATTCAATTCAAGATAATGCAGTAATGATACTAGGGCCAGAAAGGCTGGTAATTCAATGAAAAGTGGAACGGGTAAAAATATCACTGGTTTAACATTTTTAAGAAAAACTGAATTATTATTTAACATCTACGTATATTCTGGTTTTATCTTTAGGTGATTTAACTTTGCGTAGTTTTTTATCAACTGCAAAGCTATCCCCTTTTCGCCAAAGAAAAACAGCTGACGTAGTGAAACCGATATAAAATCATAAATAGTGAAAACTCATACGTTGGTTAAACAAAAAATCCAGAAATAATAAAAACGTAGCGAAAAACAAAACAAGGCAATTCAATGTCACTCAAGTATCCTGACTGATAATATGTCCCATATGAACTGATCATCGAAAGATGATACGACAACTATTCAAAGTTCGACACAAATAATTCATCAAATAATACTTCCACGATATCGTACAACAAGAATCTGAAGGAGACCTTCAAGAATATAATTTAAAATCAAAATGACTCTTAATTCAACATTACTATCACAAAATACTTATGGTGTCCTTTAACTAATCTTTTACAAAATTAGACAAGGTTTGCTTATAATTATGAGCTTCAAGGGTTTTCCACTCGTGCTCTCTAGAAAATCAATTAGTAGGATAACCCAATAAAAAGTCACTACAAATTGCATTGATAACTAACTAAAATTGAATTAATTCATTCTGGTAAAAAAAACAAGAGGAGATAATCTAACCTGATGTTGTTTACAAGCTCTTTTTCTGAGAAATGGAATTATTTCTTCGAGGTTTTTCAGTTTCTCAATAGTTACAAGGGTCGTTTGAAAAGTCTGTGCAAAAATAAAAACTACTTAATTGTTTGGGGTAAACCTTTTTTATTTTTCAACATAGTCTTCTTTTAGGCTTATACACTTCGTCCAACGCTGCTCTAGTTTGTTGATCCCTTCTGAATAATAGGATTTGTCTAAGTCTGAAAAATAGCCAATTGTTTCTGCAATCACCTCCTCGTTTGAATAAAATCTTTTTCATGCCAGATATTTCTTCAAATTGGGGAACAAATAGTAGTCCGAGGGAGCCAAGTCTGGAGAATAGGGAGGATGTGAAACGAGTTGGAACCCTATTTCCATTAATTTTGCGACTACAACTGCTGAGGCGTGAGCTGGTGCGTTGTCGTGATGGAAAAGGACTTTTTTGTGGGCCAATCGTGGGCGTTTTTCTTGCAGCTCGGTTTTTAAACGGTCCAATAACGATGAATAATATGCACCTGTAATAGTTTTATCCTTTTCCAGATAGTAGATGAGGATTATTCCTTGCGAATCCCAAAAGACAGTCGCCATAATCTTTCCGGCCGAAGGAACGGTCTTCGCCTTTTTTGGCGCAGATTCCCCCTTGGTAACCCATTGTTTAGATTGTTCTTTGGTCTCAGGAGTGTAGTGATGTATCCATATTTCATCCACAGTGACGAAACGACGTTTAAAGTCCTGTCGATTCTTCTGGAACAGCTGCTTTTTGGTCAAGCGTAAGCAATCGCGGCACCCAGCTTGCGGATAGCTTTGTCATGTCCAAATGTAGATGCAAAATATTATGTACCCGTTCATTCGAGATGCCTACAGCACTAGCAATCTCACGCACCTTCACTCTTCTGTCATCCATCACCATATCATGGATTTTATCAATGATTTCTGGAGTAGTAACCTCAACAGGGCGTCCAGAACGTTCAGCGTCACTTGTGCCCATATGGCCATTCCGAGAATTTTGAAACCACTTATAAACTGTTCTAATCGAAGGTGCAGAGTCACCATAATGTTTATCAAGCTTCTCTTTAGTCTCCTGAAGCGTTTTGCCTTTCATAAAGTAATGTTTAATCAACACACGAAATTCTTTTTCGTCCATTTTTTGAAAATCACTCGACTTCCTCGATTCAAACGAATGCCAAACACAAAGAAATAGACCGATCTAGCTGAGAGTTAGTGTATGTTCTTCCAAGAGATGCTACTAACTAAACATAACCTCGATATGCGCCAGTAGTGCCATCTCTCTGACTTTGCACGGACTTTTCAAACGACCCTCGTATAGCTTACTTTTCCTCTTTTGCTATTAAGTTCGCCCTCTTTTCGATTTTGTACTGTTTTGTGCTTCTTTAGCTCCAGATAGCTGGCGCCCCCGTTTAGTCGAATTTGAAGTAAAAGTATTCTGTAATTTTGTGCTAATTATGTGCTAATTTAGTTCCATAATGAAAAATTTTGTGCTCCGCCAGAAACTCGAAAAAACGCAATTGTATAGTGGGGGCGCCAGCTATATGTTAAGCTAGCGCTTACTTCATTCTTATATTAGAAAAATGGGCAACAGATATGTGAATAATTTTGTGCTAATTTTGTGCTCCGCATATATACATATCACAATATTTTTCAATGAATCAATTTGGGGGCGCTGAGTTAACGTCTAACATTGACCGTACAAAACTTTTGTGCTACTTTTGTGCTACACATCAACGTATAGCACAAATTGAGTAGGACAGTATGGACTTTCTTATTATTATAGTTATAGCTTTGGTTAAACAGGCAATGCTGTGTAAATTTGCACGCTGATTCAAATTTAGATTAGAACAGTTTAAAAATTAATTAAAACTTAATAAAAATGTGTGTTTAACTTCTTCAGAAAGGCCATATGCTATCAAGAACAATATTAAGAATATCATCATTCTGTTATGTACAGTTTTCTGATCCAATAACCAGTTTCTTTCTGTAGACTATTTCAGCAATATTCGGGAGATAAGACTTCTCCTTCTTTTCTTCAATACCTTTATGTCACATGTGCATGGGCGACTTATTGTGGCACTAAAATGGAATCATTTGAATATTTTGGCACTTAAATTCTCTCACTTTCTTTCTCTTAATCAATTGTGGCCTTGAAAGTTGGTTGCAGGAAAAGTACAAGATACAATCATTTTAGCATATGTACAAAACTGCCTTACGCTTACAAAAATCTTACCCACACTGTGTCGTGGCAGAATGAAAACTGAAAAAGTAAACAAGGAACATGTACAAACAGGAAAGGCAAGAATATAACAACACTCTTGCTGAATCCAACAAAACGTTGACGAAGGCAAAGAGACAGTCATGCAGGATGTGCTGCAAGAAGATAGAGAAGACTCCTAAATATTCCAGACTATAAAAGGTGCTCTCCAAAATTTCTAAACACTTAGAGCAGAAGAACCAGTTACAAGAACGTACACAAAGAAGTAGGAAGAAAGTGTAAAAGAACTATTCACAACCCTAAACGCTTAAAACAGAACAAGCAGCTACAAGAGAAGTACACAAATAAGTAAGAAGAGATTCTAAAATAACTGTTCATGACACATTAAGATATCTAAGGAGGATTGGCTGGTCGCTATGAATCAATAAAAAGAAAATAGAGTAAGCAATCAACTCATTTGAACTCTTTAGAACACCAGGTCTCGACGGACCCCAATTCTTTTGTAGAGGAGTACTGACTTTCTGTACAGCAAAGTTTGTAACATACTCAGATCCAATTGAGCCCTGCGACACAGACCGAAAAGTTGAAGCCAATTGCAAGACTTGAGAAAACTGAACTGGATATTGTTAAGGCTCTGAAGCCAGTAAGGCTTATGTCCTTCGTAGTCAAGACACTGAAGAAACTGCTAGATAAGCATATTAGAGACGACGTACTAGTCGACAAACTACGTACTATACCAGAACAAGTATGCCTAAGTAGATCAAGTGAAATATGCTCTGGAAAACAAAGACGTGTTGTTAAAAATATTCTTGTATTTAAAAGAAGTGAAATAGACGAGAAAAGCTGCAGATGAATAAAACGCACGATTAGGAACCGGACAATATATTCAACATGGGTGAGAAATGGCAGCCCAGATGGAGAAAACGAAAGTATTATATCTCCTGCTGTAAAATCCTGTTGTTGACGGACTGCTCAACATTCTCATGCAAAATGGACACCACGCCCTAGTCATGCTGATCTAGAAAAAACCTAACAATACAGTTAGGGAACAATGCAAGATGCCCTAAACCTAAAACAAAAAGAAATAATAAAACAAGTTTTAAAGCTAAATCCCGGTCGTTGTACCATTCACTCGGAAAAGGAAATTAACGGGTCTAGAACCGTTAAGACTTTAAGAAATATAAATAAAATATCTTGGGCTGGTACCGGACTTTAGATTCGCTTGGAATTAGCTTGTAGAGAAAACAATCTTGAAAAAGGTGAAGGCCATCCCCTTGATAGCTAGACGTAAACTTGGTAAAACATAAAGATTGAAGCCGTCCATGTCGCACTGGTTGTATAGAATGATGGTTCAGCTAATAATCGTCTACGCATCGGTGGTACTGTAGAACAAGACACTACAGACGATAAACACTTGCCTGTTAAAGCATCACAGGGGAGATGAAAAGTAGTTCCATTAAAGCTATGGAGGCGCTTCTAAATTTGCCCACTTTGCATTAGGTGGTAAGGGAGGGAGACTGGGCAACAATCCAGTTGGATCTTATGGTATGGAAAACTCGGATCTCATACTCCACGCCAATTCAACTGCAACAAAATATATTGACATTTATTTTATTTGGCTTTAGACAAATATTTTACTGCAAATAGTGCATTTTTTCAGTATTTCTCAGTTGTATTTGCATACCAGATGAGTTCACTTTTTTGTAACGATTGACAAAACTCTGTTGCTTGTAACTATAGACTGTTGTGCTCTTGAAAAATGTCTAACTACAAATAAATAATAATTCTGGAAGTTTTTTCTCAATTGCAAAGCTTTTGAATGTTAACCTCAATATCTACTAACAGAAGACATTAGTTGCGTGTTATCAGTTGTGTACTTTATCAAAAGATTATAAAAAGACATGCCTTTACTAAAACTAAAAATTGTAAGTTGGAGAATAACCTTGTAACTGTTACTCAACACAATGCACTACCTACGAGGGTGGTTTGATAAGTCTTTAGGCTGAGCATAGAGATTGCGCCACAGATCAAAATGTTAATTATAGTTACAATGATATATCCTTCAGATGGCACTGCTGAAAATGTCAGCCATTTTGGATGCGTAGTTTTTGTTTGACAGTCGTTTGTATCAGTCGCTGTCAGTGATTTGTAAAAAATGGAGCCAGTCAAGTATCATTCAGTTACAAAATTCTTGCGTTTGAAGGGTCAAACTCCAACGGAAATAAAAGCAACTGTTGAGGAGATCATCGAAAAAGTCCATAAAATCGTGTTAGATGTTCGAATGAAAATTAGAGAGATCGCACAGACCACAGGCATATCAACAGAACGCATTTTTAAAATATTACATCAGGATTTGCTCATGAAGAGGCCGTCCGTGGGATGGGTGCCGCAGTTGTTGTCATTGGTCCAAAAACGCGTGCTCATGGACATCTCAAAAGAGATATTGCAGCGCTTCAAACGTAATTCAATAGACTTTTTGCGATGATTTGTAACTGTAGATGAATCATGGGTCTATTATCACACACCAGAGACCAAACAGCAGTCCAAACGGTGAACTTCAACAAGCAAACCTGCTGCGAAGAAGGCGAAATGGTGTCATCGGCTGGGAAAGTGATGGCGATTGTTTTTTGGGATTCACGAAGCATATTGTTTATAGAAGGAGAAACAATAACAGAATTGTATTATGCTTTATTTTTGGACAAGTTTAAGAAAGAAATCCAGTCTAAACAACCTCAAATGCAGAGGAAGACAGTCCTCTTTCATCATGACAATATGCCGGCTTACACATCAATGGTCGCAATGTCCAAAGTTCATACACTTGACCTCGAATTGGTCCTCCACGCCCCGTATTCTCCAGATCTAGTCCCGGACGACTATTTGCTCTTTACAAACATGAAAACATGGCTTGGAGGAAAGAAATTCACGAACAATGATGAAGTGATAGCCGCCTTGAACATGTATTTTGCAGACTTTCAGACATCGTATTTTTGGAAGTGGATCAAACAGTTGAAGCATTGCTGGATAAAGTGTATAAACCTCAAAGGAGACCATGTAAAGAACTAAAAACGATTTTGGTCACAAAAACATTTCTTTCTTTGCTAGGCTAAAGTCTTATCAAACCACACTCGTATTTATGCTTTTAGTAAGTCATGGAGTAGAAGTGTTTGCATTTTCAGTTGTATGATTATCTAGTAAGATTTCATACACAAAGATTGTTGCTTCTGAAAACAGAACGAAACGGCATTCAAACTCAAGAATTGTGTCGAAGCTTTGTTGCACGTGAATTGGCCAGCAGTGTAGATGTGAAAACGAATTACCCTCGTAGATATTACTATGAGATACTGAAGAATTGGAACAAACAACTAGATTAACCTGTAAAAAGCAAACGAGTCTAATACTGAGACAGAATGTGGGGCAGAAGTCTATAGCGGATAGGCAAAAAGTGAAAATGTGCACAGAAAAACAACGGAAGGCTTTGTAGTAACAAATGGATCCAAATACTCACAGAGAGTCAGGCAGCCTTGAAGGCTCTAATAAAACCGAGGGTAACACCTAGAGTAATACTTATGGGAATTATTTGAAAAAACCAAAGAAACTAGCAGACTAAATTATTGCGGTACTAATCTGAACAGGATATGACAATGAAGAAACTGATGAACTGGAAAAGCGGAACATCAGAACCGCTATAGTTTGGTCCAGAACCCGATCTACCTGAACAAAAACAGAGAAAAAAGAAAAGATTGTTCATATTGAGTAGGTATCAGCGATGAACAGTAGTAGGTATGTACGTGTAAATAGGCACCTAAATAAAATTGATGTATATCCTGGAGAACTACAGTGCAAAATGTTCAGTACGGAACCAGAAACAAAATGCAAAAACCCTGGCACGCAAAAAGCAAATCATCTATGAGTCGGCAGAAATAGAACTAAATATTCTCAACACTCATCCAGTCAGAAACCTGTATAGATTACTACAGGGTACTCGAATGGGTAGAGTAAATTAAGTTCAAGACAATAGATTGCAGTGCACTAGCTACCGAACATTTCCTAAGAGGACAAAGAGCTCTAACAGTTACCCTTTTAGTTAGTAGTTGTTTGTTAAGCCTTTGACTTATTAATTCTATACCACATGTATAATCAAGACAATCTTACTGACAATTCTCTAAGAATCTTCAACAATCTTTTATTTAAGTTAAACATACTTACTCAGTGAAGATGATGGTGATAGTGCTACTAGGTACTTCTGCAGAGTCTAATGAAAGTTCCAAGTACGCCGATTTGATATAGAGAATTATCTCTGTTGCTTTTGAAGGGCGGTCTTAGAAGAGTTTTTGGATAGCCATAGTAAAGACCGTTCGCTCAGACATCCAACACGAGGAAGTGGTTTAAACAGTCTGGAAGTCAAGTATTACAATCACACTTTCATTTTTAGTTACAATGATAGATATTGTGAGAGACCTTGCAATAAACGTATGCTCAGGATAAATCAAAACATCTGGTTATAACAAAGCAAGGGCTACAAAGTTCAGAAACGTTAATAATTAAAAAAAAAGTAGAAACAATAAGAGTACGAAGAAGAGTGCCAAATTAATATTTCCAAACTAGGAAATACAGAATTGTCCTAACTTTTAATGGGGTTTGTATATATCAATATACAGACAAAATTCTATTGTCTTCCCATAAATATGTTTAAAAAATCGTGCAGCATTGGCCATCATTTTATATTAAAAACAAATCTAACGCACTCTAACATTACATATGTTGATAATGCGCTTACAAAATTATTATTTGTTTGAGTTGCAATAATAATGAAAATAAAAATGGACAAGTACAACACTTAACAAAGACAATAAAAGTAAGTAACACATAATTACAATTAAAAATTACTGTAACAACTTATGACAGATGCAAGATTCCATTAGTCAGCTTCTTTTGTCGCAGTCAACAAATAATGGATGATTCGAACTTTACAAATCTCTTAAATTGCTTTCAGTCCAAACAAAAATGTTTCGAATATTACGACTTCTCCTCGGCTTATCGTTCGCAAAAAAAGTATAAAACAAAATGGTACTTTAATAGTCGTTACTGTAATTCAGAACTTATCAAAACTTGAATTAGTTCTCAACTTACAAAGGTGGCACGTAATGTATTACAAATACCTGCTTCAGATTTATCCATAACAAACTTCTTTCTGCAACGAAGTAATTTACGTAGATATCGAAGTAAACCGTATGGAAATAAAATTCTAAATTCTGAAAAGTAATGCAATTCAGTAAAAATTGGAAAGAAAATTGTTCACGGTTAAGTAATAAAGGAGAAGATTATTGCAGGGTTATCCACAAAAGGAAAAGGTTCTTAAAAATACTGTTTTAAGGATTATCTTTTTTGCCTTCTCTTTTCGGGTCTTTTAATTTTCTTAAAATACGTAATTAAACGGAGAAAACAAATTGAGCGAATTAAGATATCTGCCTGAAACGTTTCCGGGAAAAGAAAGAAGATTATCCGACAATTTTAATTTGAATACAGCAAAAACGCTAGATGTTTTATGGACTTGTGCAATTTTAATTAATTTGACCTCATTTAAAAATCCGCGATGTTTCTCAATTATCATGATTGTCATTACTTTTTGTAGATTTAAGTACAGGGCTAATTTGAAATTAGAAATTTTATTTTAGCAAGTTTAGTTGCCACGTTTACTTAAAGTTTTACTAATTAAAAACTCCTGGAAAGCATTATTCATTAAAAATTACAACAAGGATTTTTACATACAGTAATTTAAAATAAATGCGACGTCGAAAGCAGATCCCGAACACATACTTGACAGGATAAGTTAACATAGACTATGGGTCAACCCACAGAATTTATCTCTAGCTCTAGAACAGATATAAGCGCCCTTGTCACAGAAGATGGAGTCTCAATAAGTGACTAGTTCATGTATTTAGGTATCAGAAACTGTGGCTTTATCAAGTCTGCAAATTACTACGTCTGGTTTCTGAACTATTAACGACATTTACATATTTACAAACATACATTTACGAATTGCAGCGATTTTTCTAGCACCATACTGTAATCAAGATTAAAGGATAGTTTATTGACTCCGCCAAAATTTGACTTAAAACAAAATTAAGAATTGTCCCAGCTAAATGTAATAAACCGAAGATGGATAAGCAATGAAAAATTGAGTTCAGTAAAATTTACGAACAGACAACTTTATTTATTGCATGTAGCACTAGTAATTTGCTATAAATTCAATATCATAAAGAGGGAAAGGAAGGAAGAGAATAATCATAATTATATTAAATTAATGAAATCATATCAGAATGTACGAATCTACCAAGAATCTTTTTGTGAAATTTCCTTATAATGAACGTAACTCGAATCAATTTAGACTGTCCACAAATGAAAGAAATTAAGATTTAAAATTCACTCAGAATTACTTTAAATTTTGACGATGACCCAAAAACTCTGAAATAATGAAAAGCCAATATAGTGAAATACAAAAAAAATAATTTCCCACTTAAATATCTGCTACTGATTGTGAATCTATGAACTCATTAATTATCTTTCTGCAATGGAATGATATAGAATAGTTAGTGAAGTAAATCAAATCTTTAGTTTTATTTTAATAAATTCAAAAAAAATATTTAAGAAAAGCTTTTAAGGAAGGTTTAGTTAAACTCCCTTATCAAGTGTAACGTTAACGCTGGTTCTGCTTTACGTTATAAGTTAAATAGTCAACTGTTTAGGAGTTATTCTCTTTTTCAATTACAAGCACAAGCACCCACAGCAAACTTGATGGAGTATAGTGGATATGGATGGCTCCATTGAAAGCAGACGGCACGAAATCAACTTTTGGCTGATATGTTGACTTCTAGATGACTTAGTTTAGTCGTAGTGACTTGAACCTCGGAGACCAGACGAAGTCTAGTCAAATTTGAGTATGAGGCAGTGCCATATTGGAAGTGTTGACAGACGTGGTAGTGGATTCGACTGGTCTTACCCCAAGACGTTTCCATTGCAGACTTCTAGGAAAGTGTAGCAGTTGGGCTCGACAGCTGTAGATGACACCCCTCTCAATAACGTTGCGCTTGTACAAGCGGCTGTGGTGGATCTTTAGACGCTCCTGGTGGTAACCAAAATGATGCAAAGCGACAGTTACAGAGCTTTATGCACAAAATATGAAGTTAGGATGACCATAATCATATTGATGGCAAGGGCAATAATAACAAAAAAAAACTGAGAAGAACGGTATCGGAAGACTGACGAAAAAACTGACAGCTACTGTGAGAGTTTGATGGATTGCGTGGTGCCTCATCTCTTGCCGATTCAGAGCAAAACCAACCTGGAGAGTAGAGGCAGTTTAGTAGCGGCTTGTAGACAATTCTCTCCGCAACGGTGTCGTTTGGCGGCAACCGTGAAGATGCCCAGACGGCTTGGATCCCTGAACTCAGGGAACGTCTAAAACATAGCGGAGGAGGCTTTCGACGGCCAAAAGGACCAATTAAAGCCATACTGACAAGTCGCATGAATGAATGTTTATAGTAGCTTACAAAGTGGCTCACGATGTTTAAGATATCGTAGCTCTGTTGATTCAGATCATACACAGTCAGCTCTAGGTTTACTTTTGCATTTATTTGATACACACCTTCTTCCTAGATTTACCTAGAAATTCAAGACGTTTGGATTTTTCATCTGTTCCGGAAGCACTATATTTGTCATTACGGGACGCCAAGTAGCTTTCTATTTCTTTATTTTATATTTAAAACTAAAAGAAAAAGGAATTTGTTAGTTTAAATCATCTGGTACATGTAACTTAGAGTTTACTTTCCGCCTCTTTGATTTCCAGATCATTTATAAGGGGCACGTCTCGTTCAGGTTTTTCCAACCTAAGGGTTACACCAATTACGTTCTTCCAGTACTTACTTTGAAGATGCCCAATTCCAGGAATCTCCGCTCTCCAATGGCATTCCAATCATCTCATAAAATTAGTCTAGTCATTTAGCTTAACTGTTCTAAATAATGTTTTGCGTTAAGAGCCTTGGTGATAATAATAATTCCTCACTAGCATTAGTAGCGATACACTAAAATAAATTTCTCAACTACGTTTGTCTTGAAATCACCAGGAACGAAGACTTTAAGACATGTTGCTTTTTACTGTTCCGATGGAAATTGAAATTTTGTGTTCAATTGTTTATAATTAGCAGAAAATGCTGCCAACTATTTACCCAAAGCTAATTACGGAACGGAACAATTCTATTAGGAGTCCTAAACATAAGTTCCTGGACAAATACGCAACCACGAAATGTCAACTATACTAGGCCTTGCCTTTAATTGATTACAAAATCTTCAAATTTTTTCTGTGTATCAAAATTTTTAGTTTTTTAATTCCCATATTTATTTAGTTAGGTATTTTTTAGCCCTTTTGTTCCCTACGATGATTATTCATATTATGTCCACAACTATTTAGTTAGCATAGATATTAAACTAAATTATGTAAATTTAAGCAAATTCGCAGACCTAAAAACCTGTGCCTTGACACTTAAAGTCAGATTAACTTAAGGGAGTGTTACACCGCACAGTTGTTGCGCAACAGTTGGACGTGAAGGCTTGCACGGGCCGGGTTTTCTAGTTGCGCTTTTATGCCATCGGCTTGAAACTTGGGTTACTAGAGCCTGTCGGGCTGTTTGGGCTACTCCGACCCTTTGGGCCTTTCGGACCTGTCGAGCTTATTTGGGCCGGTCGGGCTTTTCGAGCTCTTATTTTTGTAGTAATTCGAAGCGGATGATTTTCACACTGCACCGGACTCGAATAAACATTATTATTTACTGCACCGAGCAAGATCTTGTTTGTACTTACTCGGACAATTGTGATTTTTGTTCTGACCCGGACAAGCATTATCTTCGTACTGAACAGAAGAGGAGACTTTTCGTACTGCACAGTAGATGGGACTGGTCTCGTGGTCGTGTTTGCAGAACCATGCTCAAAGCCTGCTATTAGGTTAAGCCGGACCTCAGTTTAACAATCTGTCCAGCTTTGTGAGTCAACAGAGCGTTTCGTCCAGTCGACGTCGAGCCTTTGGATCCTATTGCGTCATTTGGGCCGTTAGACCTTGTCGGATCTCTCGAACTGTTTGGACCTGACGGGTCGTTTGGGTTTTCCCGGGCCGATCAAGAAGTTACCAGTTTTTTTGGGCTGTTGGGGATACATTTAGATTATCCAGCTGACATTAGACGTTTTTTTTAAATTAAAAGCAAATGTTGAACTGTGCACCTTTTATAATAGATTTTAAATTGCGTTTTATTTTACTTACAATTAGTAAAAGTAGTTATACCTTATAAATCGTGAGTCACTTTCTAGATCTTTAGTTTCTTATTTTTGTTAATCTTCAGAAAGTGAAAACGAGAAATGAATACAATCCACAGACTTTATTTCTGTTACGCCTAGAAAGTTATTTTAGTACTTCTTTTGATGTTAATAAGGGCTGTAACGAATTTCCCTTTCAAGAGACTATGGTTAAGTGGAAGAGCAGCCTTCTCACGCTGAACTTCGCCTTTTGTTTCCCATTATCCTTGATTACATCGGTGCTATTATCTATCACGGGCGAATAATTCTCACATTATGATTAAATACAGATAGCCTGTAACAGCCAATGCAACCGATTTATCCTTTTGCTTCTTGTTAAAATCATATAAAACTACACTGCGTCATTTCAATTTCAATCAGGCTGTGATTTTGACCATGAGAAGAGAATACGACCCACTATTATTGTTCCTAGTATCAATATTAATTTTACTGATATTATTCATTATTAATGTTAATATCATTGCAACAGTATCTTACTTTAATTGTAAACAGCAGGGTGACAATGAAGACTATTATTACTATTATTATTTAAAATCGTTTTTTGTTATGTAGTTGCTACATTTTGTATTCTTATGTGAGTCAGTTTTTTAGCTTGTTTATTTAATTTTTTTTGTTTATTTAAAAATATAAAATTACAATTAAATTTATTAATGAACTCACTTTTTGATTTTAAATTAATTGTGGCGTTTTTATTATTTACTAGATACAAAATCTTAACACCCCTCACCTGCACTTAAAGGCAACCGACTAGATGCTAGATGAACATAATAAAGTTTTCTTTGCAAGCTTTTATGTGACAGGTATGGATATTTAGTGCAACCACTCTTTAGTGTGACTTTTTTCTGTAGAATACTTGCAACTAAAAGGAAGTGATAATTATTAGACAAAAAAATTAATTTTTTTATTATAGTAGTAAAATAAGCAGACACTTCAATTGAATGAATCAAATAGACTAGTTAACAAATATAAAAACTATAATTGTAGGTAATTATCCAGAACCTCCTAGTAAGCAAGAATAATAAAAACAAAACGTATGAAGACTAATTTGTTAGTCGATGTCAAACAGGAATGTGCAAGCTGAACGTGAAATCAAAAAGGATAAATGTCTGCTATTTCAAAACTACAAATTGTTGCACGTAACAATCATAATACTTACAATTTGCCGCAGTACGTCATGCAAAATCACATTGGAATGATTTTATGAATTTAGTGAGCTCTAAAATGAAATGTTAAGAATTTTTACAAATACTTTAATAAAGTTTCATTTAAGACATTCCTATTTGAATTACAAAGTTGACGTGCCAGGCACTTATTTAATATCAACACTGTTGACATCTCTAGAATCTAATTAATTCTAGATAAATAATCCTAGTCTTCAGAAATAATTACTCCAAAATGAAAGGCACTATCTTTACATTATTTTAATATTTGAAATGAAATTTAATTTTCAATAACAGACATATGTCTTGTATTTTCATATAAGAAAATTTTCAACAGTATGTTGACAGTTGAAGTAAGTCATCGTTGTGAACCAAGCTGTCAGTATTACGGATGTTACCTTCAGTGTGGCCCATTTTGACCGTATCTTAAAGATAATGGAGATCTCGCTTTATTTAGGTTATCTTTACTGTTATTTCACCTACTGCATATTTTAGCATTTTTATGAAATTTAATTTTGCAAAGGAAGCAAATTAAAGTGTTACGTCATGAATCTTAAGTGATTCACTGCACATTTTCGAGGAAGCTAACTAAGGAAATTTTGCAAACATGTTTCAGCAAACAGGTAATACACAACCTTCATCTTCCTAGATGCTCGTTGAGCATTTCTTATAGGTTCAGAGCACATTAAAACAACGTAGACAACTTAAATTATCTACCAAGTTTATAAAGCTTTTCAAATTTCAGTATTACTACAAATAATAATGCTCACGTACATTTCTACATTACTTTCATTTTAACCCAGGCAACCTTTGCCTACTACTATAAAATTTTCAAGTAAAGTTAGAAAGAAAATCACGTTTTATTAGTCTCAAGTGCACTATCAGCAAAAACCATGCTTTTGTAAACGGATTTGACATCCATTTATGAAGACCCTCGTCTAATGAACATTTTTTCAATTTTATTTCAGCGCTCTGGAAGGTTTCGTTTTGGGTAAAATTCAACAAATTCCGGATAACAAAAAAATACACAAATACATAAATGTAAACATAAATGCGTGCTTTAGAGATTATCTTAAATTTCTAATCAATGCTAAATTATTAAGCAAACAGCTTTATATAATCGAAGGTTATACGACGTTAGCAGTACGAAAATATCTAACTGTACGGTTTCGCCAGTCTGGAGGGTGAAATCTAATTAAGTTTGAGAAACTGGCGCCACGTTTATAGAAAACGGATGGACACACAGGATATTTGATATAGGAGTCTCTTTACGAATTTCTTATTTTACTTTATCGGTACAACAGTTTACCAGAGTTATATTTTACTTTTGCAATTTTTTTTATAATAGAAAAATATGGAAATTATTTTTATAAATTCATTCTACTTACCGAAATAACATTAGAGGTAAGCCCTATTAGTTTGCAAATGCTCTTAAGTCGAGGGATTCGAGTTGAAAGTTTGCGTAAATCAGGTTTAGTAGTCGTAGCTGAAGGCGTGAAAATTGCAACCAGGAGGAGATAAGATCTACTAAAACGCTTACTTTCATGTTTAGAATTTTCTGTATTGCAACAATAATTTTCGAAGTTATGGTAAGTAGATTATATAAAGGAAAATTATAAGAATACCTCTACATACACTGTTTTTAACAATAAAAATACATGGCCGAGATCTAGGTTAGGTTATTTGCATATTTAAGGTTCGAACGTCAAAACTAAATTGTTTAGTAAGATTTTTGCTTAAAAGTCAGTTTTTGTTAATTAATTTAAATTCGGCTCTGGGGGGCCAAATGTCTCGATGTAGTCGTGATGAATGAGACCGTTATAAAAACGACCTATTAGGCTGTATATCAAGCAAATCAAGTCTGTAGAATTTCTGAATTCAATAGTACCCGAAAGCAGGGGTAGGCAAACTATACTCCTGAAGCAAACTCGTCTGTATAACGAGTTCCATCAAGCCCGCAATCGCCCTCAAAGTAACAGCTTATTTATAAAACAATTTATGCTGTTTTATTTTCCTACGTTGGAAAGAAGAAATGAACACTTTAAATCAACCGATTCTACTAAACGTACGTAAATAAAAATAAATTGTGCAAAGTTATCTTTACTTTTGCAGCCCGCGATACATACAGCCTAACTTGTCTGTATCACTCTTTAACTATCCACCTCTGTGGTACAGTATGAACCGCTTTCAGCATTGGTTACTATAAGGACATTTTTTAGAGTGAAAAAAAGGAACATCTTTACAGTAAAAGTTAGTGGATATAATAAGTTCTTATCTTTAATGGCGTGGAGTAGACTTCCTGTTGAAGTTAGTCACGTATTAGAGTTGTAGCTGGTGCAAAATCGTAGGGAAAACCGGGTTATCTGCATATTCACAATATGTGATGATTTATCAGCAGCATTTAACATAGCTCTGATTGGAATTGGACAGAAAGTAGCACTTAAAGGCGAACCTTAAAGAATGCTAAGACAAATTGCATCTAAACCCTCAATGATGTAGTTGTCGTAAGATATTAGAATGCTTCGCTGTATAAAATGCATTTTATGTGCCAACAAATACTATGGCATGGCGCTTTCCGAACTCAAATCTTTCCAAATAATTCTAGTTGTACGTTCTTTTATTTTATTAGATTGCTAGCCAATGCGAAAACGTCTTGTTGGACTGCATTAAGAATAGTTTTAGTGATTTGTAATACAGACAAAAACTTGAATATCGAAAGATATTCCAAATTGAATTTTAATGAAAAATATTTCTATGAAAAGTTTCGATAAGAACAGACCAGTCAACAAAATGAAACGGACTTAGCAGACATAGAGATAGATTAACAACATATAAAACTTTGGTAGCAGAACAAAGATGTGTCAAAGACAAATCATTTAAAATCGTGAATTCTCGTGAAAAGAAGAAAATGTTAGGTAGTTGTATTTAACTGTTCAGTGTCTACGAAAGACCAATCAAATCTAGGCTGTTAGACAAAGCTCAAAGTAAAGGCAGATAAAAATATAGTTTGATGGCAACACTTTTGAAAACGACCGATTTTTGCTTTTTGTTTAGCGACGAGCGGTTTTCAGAATCCCTCAATAATCTTGCCGTCTACACTTATTATGAGCGTGTCTACCAACATTGATCGGTGACCAGATGGCAGAAAATCTGCTGTTGAAGCTTCTATCTGTAAGAGATAGAGCAGGTGTAGAAATTTCAGAAAAAGCTTTTGGGATCGACTTTGCTATAAAATGAGATTCAATCGATGTCAATATAGTAGTATACTACACTACCGCTCAATAGT
This sequence comes from Ignelater luminosus, assembly GCA_011009095.1. NCBI lineage: Eukaryota > Metazoa > Arthropoda > Insecta > Coleoptera > Elateridae > Ignelater > Ignelater luminosus. The sequence goes on along the minus strand of VTPC01090413.1, from coordinate 65,676 downwards.
TTGAGTACACTACCTCTTTTAATAAATAAGAACAACTTTATTACTTTTTGTAATAGTAGCAAATTAAAACAAGTATATCATTAAAAAAAACGAAAATGCAAATAATACTATAAGGAAAACAAACAGTAGTTACACAATTTTATGTTAAATTTTAAGTTCTTCGAAATAGCTACCTACCACTTTAATAACTGCAGCCCATATTCGAGGCTTTCTGTTTAACAGTCTCAAGATTACATTTTTATAACTGTTTTACTTTTTGTGCTTTTACTTGTACCTGTTTTTCATACCTTTCTTTCACATTCGTGCCAAAAAAGCTTGATCGGATTAAGGTCGGGACTTTGTGGTGGCCATATTATGTTTTTAAGTTTCATTTTTCTCTCTTAGTCGGCAACATAGTCACGCTAAGACTTGGAGACATGTTCCGGATCGTTGTCTTGCTGCAGTATAAATCATGTGCCAATAAGACATTGTTCCAGAACTTCTTTATAGCGTTCTTTTGTTAAGATATCAATTTTGATCAAAGCAGCACTGCTCCCAAAATAACCCCATACCATTATCGAACTTTCCTCATGCTTAACAGTTTGCGTCAGCAATTGAGGTTTCATTCTTTCTCTCGCTAATCTACGGACAAACTTACAGAAGTTATTGCTGAAGAGTTCAAACTAAATAATAATAATAATAATAAATAAAATTTTCTTCTAGTCTTGAAGCTTCCAGTTTCATTTATAGATCGCAGAAACTACACGTCCTTTAAGCTCTTTTGCTAAAAAATGCTTTTTGATAGTAGACACAGAAACAGAATTAGCTCTCGTGCTATTAAGTTCTGAGCATATTTTAGGTACAGTTTTAAATCTGTTCCTTTTGATTATTACTGCAATATATTTATCTTGTGGTTTAGTGGTTACACTAGGCTTGCCTGGATGAGGACGATCGTTATTGTTATCGGTAAGCTCAAAACGCTTAAGTGTGTAATACATGGCCCATAATGATACTCCTGTTTGTGCTGCAATCTCTCGAAACGTAAAGCAATGATTGCTGAACACTTTTCTATGCGTTCTATACCTTTTGATGCCATATATCAAAAAATTGCTTGTTTCACAAAAATGAACAACTTGAACACTAAATTCGCAAACGTTAAAAGTTTTTGAACTAACAGTGTGACAGTAGCAAGGTATTAATAATTACCTTTTCTTCTAAAGTTTAAATTCTAATAACCTCAATCTTATGAACTAACGTTTAAACTTGTCAAATTTGAAGTGAAACAACAGCGTCTCTAGCTGAGAAAAGATCGTTATTGAGCAGCTCAATTTGTGATCTTTTGTTTAGTGTCGGTACTTTGTCTCGCAATCAACTGGCTTTACTTTGAGCAAGAGAAGCCGATAATGCAAATCGTTGAAGTTGGCGTTGGCCAATTATAATAATATAGCTATCTATATAATTTATAAAATTTGAACGTAGACGTTATTATGATTTTAGTATTAGATAGACTAGCTCGTAAATTTACTGAATTCATACATTGTTATTCATTTTCGACGAAATTTAAAAACATTTGTATCTGAATTCGTACATTTTGTCTGTTGCCATTTTTCCGTAACTTTACATCACATGTTATACAGAGCGAATCTGTAAGTTGGAATAAATTCAGTAAACCCAAGAAAAGTTTCTTTTTTAAAAAATGTTCGAACACTTCGATTAGTATTTTCAGTTGCGGTCTTTTTTATTAAAAAAATATTTATACAGCATGTTCCAAATTTGAGATATGTGGTTGTCGATAATTTTTTTAAATAGCAACCTAGGTGTTTTAGCTACTACTTTAAAAGCGCATATTAAGTAACTACCAACTGGCAAATTTCAAATTTTTATTTCGTGCCATTTACGAGATATTAAACAAAAACTAATTCACCTTAATAGTTTTTTTAGTAAGTGCTCAAAATGTTGTTAAAATTTTGAATTTGTATCTCTACTTTTTAATCAACACAGTTTTTTACATTACATTACATTACGGTTGTAAACAAGACAAATTTAGAGAGCCGTAATTTATCCACCACGGCCATTTTCTTCTCTGATTTGGTAGACAACCTATATCCACCCTGACACTTTAGGTATTAAGTAATTATCAATTGGACAATGCTACAAGTAATACCATTCTTACATTAACTGTTTTTAAGTTATTTTTGTTGTAAAACTTGCTAAATTACTAAATCGTTGAAAAAGGTGCACATCTTGACAACGCCGCAACACCATTTACTCGTTCTATTAATTTTTGTTAGCGAAAATCATGGACCAACAAACAACGCTAAATTTTGCAAATATAGGGGGAAAAAATAAGCAGCTGTAATCGGCATTACGAGAGACCTTCAGATTTGACGATTTTACAACTTTCCCTTTCTGACGTTCATACATAACCAGATCACTTCGTTGGCAGATCTTCTGTGAGGAAGATTAAGAGGATATGGAGGTTGGTTTGCGAGACTAAAAATGGGCATAGAACAACGGGGTACAATACAGCACAGAAAAGACCACAGAGCAGGTTTATAAGTATGACGGGCTTAACACGAGAATCAGTCCTGCAAGACAAACGCAGAGTTATAGAAAATAGCAAATCGAGCAAGCACTTAGAGCTGCGCTAGTCATTGACAAAACATTGTAAAGAGCTAACAAAGAACACACAGCCAAACGAGTATACAACAACCATTTCATGTGGAAAAACTAAAGAGCCAGGTCCCATATTTTGAAGTGCTTTGTATTCGAGCTATAAAGTCGATATTTGGATAGAGGGCAGAGAGATGGAAGGACTCCAAAATGATAAAACACTTACAAGCCTAACAATGTTTGTTTCTTTTGGACATCCCAAAAGTTTATAAAACAGAAAAAAAGCAACAGAAAATGGAATAAGAAGAAATGAAAGTTTTGCAGTTCCACTTTTAACTGCTCATCTACTTACTCAAATTTAGATTTTTGAAATAAGTTAAGAAACCATTAACACTCACAGTTTCTAATAGATTATTAAAAAGAATGTTTTCGTATTCCTGAGTATTTCTTTAGAATTCTACGCGTCCCCCAAGAGAATTCAAAGAATTTAGACAAATTACAAAAATTTTAATGAGCCACCGATTGAGGTTCCTTCTGTTCGAAAACGGGTCGGGCTTCGTTTTCTATCAGCCTTCTGAAAGAGTTAAAAAGATCAAGACTTTAAATCACCACAGATAACTTAGCTCGATGTGTTATACCTTCAGACCAGGCTTCTCCTAGTTAAGAAAGCTAATGGAAAGTGAAGTTTGCAAACAGAAGGTTGGCTTCGCTCTCTATTGATTTTCTTAACTTTCTTAGAAAGCTAAAGGAAAGCCAACCCGACATTGTACTATCGCGAATCGGACTGTGTACAGTCGTGTTCCGTCCGCTATTGTTCTGCTTAAGAATACTAAATACGAACACGAGCTGGAATACGCCCTCTAACAGGTCCAGCGAACTACATTCTCCAATGGAGAGCCGACTTTGAGCCACCACTTGCTTAGAAGGTTGATGAAGAGCGAAGAACAACTCAAGTTGGCTTCTCTTTCTATCAACCTTTTAAAAGGAAGTTAAATATTCAACAAGTCACTTGCGGTAACTTTAGGCCCGCCTTCGTTTTTAGTTGTTCTTCTTAAGTAGTAGGGTAGGTCCTAAAGCAGGTCACTCATCTCCTCCTTTGCTTTTCTTAAAAATGCTAAATATAAACCTACAGTGGCCCAAAGTCAGGCTTTGCCTTCCAATAAATTTCTAAGCGTCCTTTGTCTTCTTAAAAATGTTGAATACAAACGCCCACCAACAGGGCATTTATGATGATCCAAGTTCGGACTTTGCTTTCCATCAATCGCCACCTCTGGTAGTCTCAAGTCAGGTTTTGCCTTGGATTGCCGTTTTTAAGAATGTTAAATACGCTGGGTGAGTTGTGCCAAAAATGCACTAAAACATGCATCGAGAAAGAAATAGAAAACAACAGCACAAATAGACACTATAGGCATTTAGAGATACAGCTTAGATAAGTTGTTTTCGTTTGAGAACCACCAATTCTTAATTTACCTTAACATTATACTTTCTATAAAAATTGGAATCTTCCCTAGAAATCCGCCCTTTGGTAATAACTAAAAAAATGTCATTAAAATGGTTGGACATGGCATGCCACGCATGGTAGTGAAATCAAGAAAGACACCGAAATATTCTTTTGGTAATAATAAAAGAGATGTTTATAACATCAAGATGGCTAACAGAAATGATCCGTGTGACATACTATTACAGATCGATCTATAGACTTGTGTAAAAGAGGTTGCCTATCTCCAAGGAGAAATTTATTAAGTAAAAAATGTTGCAATATTCTGTTGTCAGAATAATGAATGCAAGGAAGAACTAATCTACATATGTTCGATGTATTAAAAACAAAAAGTATCATAAATCAGAAAAACTCTTATGTTAACGTGGGCAGATACAAAGAATAAAGGAACAGTAAGGAAAGAAAAAAGGGGCTGTCACTAAATTTTACCGCTGGAAGCACGCATCTGTAGAAGAGCCGAAGTTTCTCTTCAGTCAGAAACGGAAATTACAAACGGATGAAGGTGAAAATGAGATAAGATGTACATAAATTTGCGAAAATTACAGTTTCGGTATTTATATACTATGTACTTCATTAAGGGGACTCACGTAAAACTTTAGTAGAGATTTGAAGATGGGTCGCTCAGTAATATAAAGCGATACATACGATAATGCACACAAAGAAATACTAAACTTAATTTTAAGAAGTTATTAGAAAATTAAATTTGTGGAAAATGTCAGATAAAACCCTTTTATAATTTCTTATAAAAGGACGTTTTGAACTTTAATAAATAAGGTTCTTCCTTTTTTGGAATTTCAGCAGAAATTTAACGACAGAAATTTTTTAG
>VTPC01090413.1:0-57760 GCA_011009095.1 Ignelater luminosus | reverse complement strand
CTATATAATAGCTCTATGACTGCAACAAATAGGCGAATAAATTCTCTTACATTCAAAAAGTCAGCTATAAAAGCAACTTATCAATTTTTTTCTTTTGCATATTTTAACAAAGCTTTTGTAGAAAATTTATTTCGCATTTTTTACAAAGAACAGCTATTAAGAAACTTTTCAAAAAAATATTTATCATCAGTATTATCAAGAGAGAATTGAATATACAACTAAAGATAAACTTGACAGTCTCTCTATAGACACTGTACTATTTATTAGCTGTGCTCCTCCCTTTGGAGTAATTTTACACCATCTACACCAAAGGAAAAAATATTCCTGAGAAAGTTTCTGTCAAAATTTTTATTGAATTTACTAAGACATCGTTGCGAAAGTCTCAAAGAAAAATAAGGAATACCCATAAGGTTTTTATTTCACGACTTGCTTGAGTTATTTGTTCCTGCTTCAAAACATCCAGCTAAATTTTTCAAACATAAGAAAATGGTGGAATATGCACGTAAACTAATTCAAAGTTTTAGCTTTTCGTATTTTCCTTTTTTACAAGAGGAAAAGTTTAGATAAAACTCTTCTTATATAACTTTTCTTTTGAAATATAGTGTTATTTAGAAAACATATTGATACGTGCTACATAAAAAAGGGAGGTTAGAATGTGAAGTACTCATACAAGTTTTAGTAACTTGACAGTTTGTTTTTGAAGTGAAAGTTGAAGACCTTTAAGTATGCAAAAGAATAAAGAAGAAAGGTCACGAGATCATTCGAATTTCAAATGTTTTATTGGTTATTATTATTATTATTATTATTGGCTTGTTCATTATCACTATCAGGCTCGTTCATCATTCAGAAAATAAGAACACACATTAAGTTATTAAAAAGTGGATCGATGGACAAATTTATTAAAACATTTCATTTCTTAAGTCAATTCTATCAGATCAAATCACGTTAATTACCTTGGATATTCCTGTTTGTTTCTTATACAATAAAGTCATAATTAAGAATAATTCATTAATACTTAGAAATATCGAACCACGTAAATCATGTCTACAAAGACTGAATATTAAATATGTCGCTTTCTAAACTGAGTTCGAAAATAAGTCTTATTTTTAAGATCATCTACAATAACGTAAACTTATCAATGACATATATTCTGAACGTCTTTCTGTGCAGTTCTAGTTTGATTAATAAGTTCTATAAAGTTCGATGATTTATTTTTTGTTTACAATATAATTGTTTCTGTTTGTTTGTTGGAAAAGCGCTGAAAATACACTCAAAACACTTGCGCACACAAAATGAACACAAAACTCGCCTGGGACAACTGCATTTTTTACCAATTACAAATGATTAATTCAAATATCTTAATTAGACTTAACATATTCCTTTACTCACTACTACTAGCTATATCAAAGCAACGGATTCAAGGTTACAGGCTCAATGTAAAATCTTTCTGATAGCTTTGTTCCATTTTCTAATGGATATTGGTGTCTTGCCAATACACATGTAATAACTAAACCTACAGTAAAAACCGACAGTCTGAAGCGCCATCTAGAAAATTTGATCTTAGAGTACATTTCCACTCTGAACTGCCCAATAGCTAAAGTTTTAAATAAGGAACGTCCTCAAGATTTCATGTTGGAGCTTACACTGTAGACTTTTTGCATAAATTCTCTATTAAAAGCTGATCCAGAAACAACCATTAAGGTGTGTGCTTACGCAAATAACGTAGCCATTTTTGTAAATACAGAAAACAGGAAAAAACTAAAATACAACAATCAGACTGTAAATAGGCACAGACCGCAAAAACCTTCATACAACGGAAAGCAAGACTATTTACTTTTAAAAGGAAATATTTTGACTTACACCTCAAACTTACCAAAACCAAAACAATAAATATGATGCAGATGAATCTTGCCCATACTAAAGTATAATGTGACATCAGAAACTTTCTTTTTCAGAACACTTAATAGGACTATTGTGGAAGCCGTTACGACAAGAATATTAACCAAAAAGCTCTCCTTCATCTGCTTCTGCACGATGAATGTTCTCATCAATATCAAAAAAAAAATAAGTAAGACCCGGACGACAAACCATTGTAGGATTTTACTAAAATGATTGTTTCAACGTACTTTCAATGCTAACAGATATACAGTATACAGAGTGTTAAACAAATAGTGTCAAAAACTCCAAGGACGTGTAGTATTCATGAAAATAAGTAAAGGGGTCTATATATAAACATGAGTTTGGAACTGCCCTATTTTTGAAATACGGGGTGTCAAAGTTTTAGTTAAAATTCTCAAGATTTTCAATATTTCAATAACAAGGTGAGATATCGGGACGACATTTTCTACATGCCTTTCACTCTTAAATGATGTCACAGGCAAAACTAGAAAAAGTGGCCTTAATGCCCGTGCAAACTAAAACTTGTGCTTAAAGCAGCTTAAAACGTCGGAAAAGAGGGGGATTCACAAAGTAACCTAACATACATTAAGTTTGGATTTAATAATAAAACGCACTTATAGCTTTAAGATGTCAAAGTCGATATGGGCGCCAGGAAAGAAATCAAAATCGTTGCATTCTCTTGTGTAGACCCTCACCAGTAAACACTCCATACATAGGGAAATAAAACGTCCTGATAGTAATGATCACACTATACACTGAACTCTTTTTAAATATACCAGTTGTAATTTACTTTTCCTTAAACAAATCCATAGCAGTTTACTTTTCTAGCGTATACTGCAAACTTACACAAAATAATCAAAGGTCATCAATTACTGAATCTAGAATTGTAATCATAACACAAAAAACTACTTAAACTGCACACCATGCACTGGTCTAACTGTCTGGTTTACAATACCTGTACAATATAATCAAGACGCACATATATATAAGCTTAATCGAGAGGTTGGAAAACAAATAACGAATAAAATACTAAAGTATACTTACACGCGACTGTTTATTAAAAGATAAAAAAGAAGAAAACAAATTTAACAAAAAAAATCAAATCAATATTTATATCAAAACCATAAATATGAATGAAAGAGTATGAACTTTACCACAATGCCAACAATAAATTTAAGCCGTTTAAAGTGCAGCAACAAAAAAGAACTTTTTAATGAAGGTTATTATAACAAAGTTGCAAGTTGCTATCTGACTTTATATTAACAAATCGCAAAATTCTCTATCTGACTTGCGTACGTTAAAGACCAAAAGAAGCCAGAAGCTTTCATTTAGCAACCAAAAAGATATTTAAGTTACTAAAATTGTGACACTAATTTCGGTTTTAATCTTTGTACCTGTCGCTGTAGAATTTACATTCCACAACTACCTGTATAACTAATTACAAAATACACAATAGGATAACAAATAAAGTTATCACCTTACAGTTGGCACCTAGTCTTGACGGGAGGCCCACCAGATTTGGACTCAATATAGAGGAGGATTTTTTGCCGATTTACTTAACGTGAACAGCGGCCGGGATGGTCGACGACCCCTCTTATGTGTCCACACACGAACAATACACAGAAGTGTTATTCTAGATTTTTTGATTCACGGAGAATTGTTTAAGCACAAAAAATACGCCAATAGCACAATTTCACAAAACTACTTCAGGCGTTCATTACTACCAATCGAATGATGTTTTGTAACTGCACTAAAAGTAGCGTCGCGCATACAGTCCTAAAGCTATTTAAACACAATTGTGCTCAATACTACTTAACCCACAAAATATAAACTTGGGAAATTGCTTCCAACTACTAGCAAAAACTTTAAAAGTAAATCTGATTAAGACTCTTCAAACGATGTAAGCTGAATCTTGACCTTCTCTCTGACTGACTCTAACTATGTTCGCACTTCTTAATCCGCGCCAGGCAGATTGAAAACCAAAGCTATACCAACCGTACTAAACATAGGTGGAACAGGATAGCGGAACAAACACCCCTGTCTGTATAATTAACTATTCCGTGTCCGTTGTGACTTGTAGCGTGCCAAAAAAGCACATTAAATGTTCGTAGATGTCTCTTGAAAGACAAGATCACACAGGGACCGTGTATAAGCACAACGCGCACCCATGTGCGATGGAGATTAGATGTAGATTAACTTATGTTGAAACAAGCTTAAGTCGAAACGGTGTAAGCCAACACAATTCCAAGAAATCTGAAAACCAAAACCACTTTTAGCTAGCAATTTAATAAACGAGAACCGAATATATTCATAAAATTATTAGAATGATATGCAATTTTAAAATGACATTACAATCTGCTATTGTACGTAATCTTGTGTTTAATATTTTTGTCAGAAGCGGGGAATTGCAGGAGGGCTAGCCCCCTACCATAAAGAAAATTGTTATACACTACAAAATTAAAAAAATAATTTTCGGGATTAATAATTAATTCTATAAAAAAAGCTACCCCTGCATTTTTCCCATAGAATGGGTCATTTTGTAGTAAAATTGGAATTTTCAAGATCTTTAAAAATTCAACAGCCTATAGTAGGGTCATAACGTTGTGTCAAAAACAAGATTCAGTGACGCAACAATTTTCTTTAGAGTAGGAGGTAATACTGTCATCGATTGAGACCTCGGGATACTGGACGTTGCTAGTAAGCCAAGACGTTTTGTTACACAACACGGAGTAAAGTTACATAGCCATGATAACGCAGAGGCAAGTAACCTTCTGGACAATGGCAACCAGATCCATAGCTGCAAGTTTTAAGCCATTTAAGCTCTTTATTAAGACAGCTGTATAGTACTTCTAGGTTGCCTTACGCCGCAGTAATAACAATAATAAATGTAACAACAAAAATAACAATAACAGATTAAAGTCCAGAGAGGCAATAAAATCTTGAAATTCTTGAACTAGTTTTGATAGAATTTTGTACGGACAAGTTTTTTAATTTTACAAACTCAATGATTACTTTGGTAATGTTGCCACGTTTAGAGTTTTTCAGATGTAAATACTAACTTTTTAATTTCAAATGGGACACCCTGTATATTTCCAAGTTCTTTGTGACAGGCTTCCACATCACAATCTCAATGATACCACGTCTGTATGGTTTATTTTAAAACATACCTAGAAACGAACAGAAACGTTTTTATTTCTTAAATCTAGATTTCCAAGCAAAAAGGAAAAAACCGCCAAATAAAGAAAGATCATTAACGTAAAAGTAAATGTTAGAATTAACCAATTTGTTTTTAGATAAAGAAAACCAACAATTTCCGAAAACTGAATAAAACAAGAAAACTACAGGTTAGCCAATTTGATCATATTGCGGGCAGCTGTCAAAAAAATCGGCAACGTACTGTACAGAAACAAAGAATATAAAGTAACATTTAAAATTAATATCAACATTCTCAAATACCTAATTCCCAAGATGACAGTTTAAATGCACATGTAGTAATTTAGCACTTGAGAATTTTGACTTTAGGTACAAAGAACACAAATACAAAACCTGAACAAATCCAACTACGCTAAAACACTTACTTGCAGAAAACCATTATTTACAAGATATTTTGACATGTCTGTAACAACAAACATAATATACATCAGAAAAAACGAAACTTTGAAACACAAATTCAAGAAACGCCAATTAAGTGTAAAAAGAACAAACTTACCACGGATTCCAAAATCTAGACTTTACAGCGCTGTAAATATGTAACGGTAAATCTGCAACAAACTACAAATAAAAGCAAATACCTCACTTAACCCACGCTTCCTAAGTTCTTCCTAATAACAAAAATTAGTAAAAAAATTTCAACAAACAGTAAAACCAATTACAATCGTCGGAATGCATTTAAATGAAGAAAGACAGTACAACTGTAATTATAAGGAGTAGAGTAAATTTAATGACTTAACAATTTTTTTTCTTTTGTCTTTTTTGGAGGTTAAATTCAAAGACGACAATGTTGAGATAGTAGAAGAGGTTGGCCAGATGTAGAGCATATGCGCTGGCACCTCATTTTTCAGGGATTGACCAGACTAAATTTGGAACGGAGATAATTCTACTACATCGGACGATATGATCAAGAGTAGAACGGAATTCTGGGATGTCGTCACCTTTTACAGCAACTAAATTTGACATGATGCCATGCCAGGAAAAATCTTCAGCAACCGACCCTCGACATTTTCAAGTACGGGAACAAGCTAAAGAAAACAAAACAAAAATCTTCCATGGATCCTAGAAAAGCAAAAACAGAACCCGCTTACCCTAGCTAGATTGAGGCTCATCTCAACTCAATAAAAAAATTGTTGCACCCCTGTTGCAAACACTAATAACGCAACTGCATTGGAAATGAATTCTGTGCTACTGAGTCTGTCTGGCGCAACACATAAATCACGCACCTCCGAGACAAGCTGCTTCCAACGGAAATCCCGGTTCTCGAAAATTGAAATATATCTAAACAAGCGACGACATGAAGATTTAATCCTAATAACCCACACTATGATGATAATAAGATTCCATCTCTCACAAGGACATAATTAAATATTACAATTAAAATGAAGAGAAATGAACAAGTAAGAATTTACGTAACCAAATTACACCTGACCACTTATCCGAATAACAAACAGAAAACGTAGGGAAAGTTGCGAGGTAATAAATAAAGGTTAAATCCAATGTAACAATCAATTTGCTAACAAGAACTATAATGAAGTCAAATTAAGCAGAAATGCAAGTCACAGCTGTGAAAGTTCAACATACTGCAATCATGAAAATTTAAATGCATGAGGAATTATACCTCGCGCTTTGCTTGCTATCATAACTAAAATGGAAAAATTCGTCAGCCTTACCTTGATTTAAAAAATAGAAATAGCCATAACAAAAATTAATTAACCTCTCAGCGTAAACTCATCATTAACAAAACTAACCTCTCCAACGAAAAAAAATCTATTAAAGAAAAATACAAGAACGCACCTAAAAGCACAGATTACATACAACACATGTAACAGAAACAAAAGTGAACGTTACATCGTGTCGTATCGTAAGTTTAGAATCCCACAGCAGATCACCTGTGATGATTCTATCTCGTTCAATGTTTTACAATACAGAGTGTTCAAGAGCCTACAGTACTCATGAAAATAAGTAAGAAGGTTTAGATCAACATGTGTTCAAAAACGCACCGTTTTCAAGACACAGAGTATCGAGATTTTACTTAAAATCTTTTGTTTCTTGGATATATCAAGACCATGAAGCGTTTGAATATTTCGTAGAGGTTTATTTTGAAAAGTACAAATTTTGCTAATATGACACCGTTTGGCACATTTTGTTATATATTGACAGTTGGTAAATTTTTCCCAAAAGCTAATAAATTTTGCAGTAATTTATATTGAGCTCGTTCGGCTATTTCCATCCTAGGTTAGGATCTAATGTGATGCCTAAATATTTTGCGGAGTTTGAACAAAGGATAATTGATAATCATTGATAGCGATTGGTTATGGCTTTGTTGATAAAGTTGATCTTCGTTCTTTTTAATTTTATTTGCTTTTTCTAAATAGGCATGTTTTTGATTTACTTAGATGAGCCTATCAGATATGTGTCTCTGCTTGGGTAACTTTTTGTTTATGTACCTTACGAATAAGGCAGCATGCCACACTTTATCTAATTTTTGGGCAACGTTCAAAAACCCAGTCACTTTTTTCATTATGTTGATATCTGCTCTATGCTCGAGTGCTTACATCTAAGCCCAAATTGGTGATTTGGTATTAATGTTCTATGCTCTATTGTGGCTTTGTGCCTTTTGAGGAAAAGTATCTAAATCAGTTTTGAAGCAATTGATAATAGTGATATGAATTTTTATGATTTAACTTTGTTTAGAAATTTTTCGAGTTTGGGATGCACGATGGCTTTTGCTACCTTCCAACTGGTTGGTACCTGTTTCAACCTAAGGGAGGCATTACTTAAATACATAGGTTAGTTTGTCTATACCTTTTCAGTATTTCTTTTGTTGTAGATTATGTAGCACGCATTAATATAATTAACAGTGTAGATAATTTAAAAAGGTATCATTTTAAGGTCATTTTGAAATAAATCGAGATGAAACGAATGTATAGAGATCTGTTTTTTTAACTTTGAATTTCAAAAGCAGATAAAATCATGTTTTGCTGTGATAAGGAATAGGAGACTATCTCGAATCCCTTACTGCATCCTCATTTCACACTCGTCTTACCCCAATATTAGATCAAACAGTTATGCTGAAAATCTCTTCATTCTGGATAGTTGGTCACATTAGCCGCATCTTTTTAATAAAAAAAAATCTATAACAAGATGACCGATATATAAAAAAAGGTAAATGCAAAGCATCGGAATTTCATTTAAGAATTATTTTGTCCTATACATTAATTGTAAGATCTTGGTAAATACCTTTGATTTCACAGCAGGGACTTTCTAAGGTTCACGAATGCCAGAATTTTTTTAGAGCCAACTTCGACCAGAAATCTCCCGAATTATATTTTATATTAGTGTATTGTGTCTGTTATGTTTTAGTTTGGATTATTCAAACTACAAAAAAATTATGATCAAGTGTTTATTTAATGAAAGTATCAAAACTCCAATTTAAAATTAAAATGTGGCGTGTCTTCTCTTCATGATAAAATGTTAAGAATTTTTTATTGTTGAGAAACTCTTTTGGGCCCAAAAAACCATTTGCAGAGATGTCTGACCTTGATTTATCCATAATTGTTATGTCAGTGGGTGTACGTATTTATCACACAGCATATTACATATGCCCTCACCTACACTTCCATTAGATCTGTCACGTTTGAGAAACGTACACTCCCCAATATTAGCATGAACTGACGGAGTATTTTCATTTATTCAAATCTCAGAGGCAGCCAATACATTTGAGGACTTAAATAAATTAATTTTTGGTAATAAAGATCTGACATTAAGTGCACAGTCTTAATATTATCATTTATCCATTAAATTGGAATCATATCTATAAAAATAAACATAATAATTAATTATAATAAATTGAATTAAAGCTTCATAGTACATTTAGTTACACGAGTCGAATAGCTTGACATCTTTACCTACTAACATGGAAAATGTATTAAAGTAATGATATCAGAATATAAATATTTCTAGCGAGAAGGATAACGTAATTGAATCCCATACCTATTATACTCCTGACAAATGGATTACAGAAATTCCATTTTATCAGTTGTCTAATTTGTATTTTTATGATAACTAACCTACAGACGACATGAAATTTTTCAAAAGTAAAAATGTCATTCTAAATATTAAAAACCCATTTCTTGATTAAACTGTCATGTTTATTTATAATTTATTCATTTGAAATAAAACCAAATTAGCTTGTAGAAGTAGAAATGTTCCAACTTTCTTTTAATAATTACGATATAAATAATTTAATATTGAGCTTCTCTCTTTGAACAAGTTTAAATAACATTGATGTTTAGTTTTATAATGCGATTTAACTGTTGGTGATGTATTAATTAAATAGGTCACTTTTAGTTAAACAGCTTAATGGAATTTACAGTCCTTTGATAACAAAATTATGATTTCTTCAGAGCTACCAAAACATATAAAACTCACTTTCTTTTCTATTTCGTCTTCTAAAGATGGAAAGGTATATATTTGTTAATTAGATAACTGTACTCAATGAAACTTGTTGATTCCATCTACAGCTGTAGTAAAAAATGGATTATTTCATTAATTTAATTTGCGTCTGACGTTAGATGTTAAAGTAATTAATTGACTGATATACAGTTCGTATTCTCAAGTCTTTCAAGCTCCAACAACTAAAACAAACAGTAATTAAGTAAATCGTTGTAATAAAATAAAATTGGCAACAAAAGGGCAAGCTTACCTTTTACATTGGAGTTAGTGTAGAATCTTTTCTGAGATAAAATCGAATAAAAGTCAGTTTGAAGATCCTTCGGTTCCGTGCACATAGTCTTTATGTACATTTCCCCGGATGATCCTTTTCTAGACAACATCTCTCTTGGAAAAGTCATGGATTACTTTGGGAATAGCCTCACGAACTTTAAGGGAAGGTCTATGTCTTAGTGCCTTTCACGGCTTGGCCTACTTCGCATCTCCAAACCACAACCCTACTCTTATCAATCATAGAGGGTCGTCGATTGTCGACTCCATCCTGGTCAAGAGCGTTTTCACTCCTTCTTACTACAAATCAGCCTTCATCAACCGCAATCATCTGCCAATAGCTACAAACTTCATCCTATTTTAGCTACTCGCTTTATAACCTTTTTTTTTCTTTTTCTTTTTCGTGTAAAATTGGCGATCCACTAAAAACCCCTATCCACTTTCCGATGGTTACCCTCCACTCCGGAACCGCGCGAGCATTACTTCGGAACGGGGTTGGATTGGGTGCAGTATGTTGCTCACCCGATGATGTTATGCCATAACGTTTGTGTTCGGTTTATGTCCTTGTTCCGGTCGTTTGTTTTTTTTATTGCTTTTTTTTCTTGCTCTATTTTAGCCTTCATAACTTTGGTTAAAAGGTTGGTGATGTATTCCCATTTTTCTTCACTTTCTAACATTTGAGCCACCATATTTTCAGGAGTTAGCACTTTTCCCAAGGTGGTTTCGAGCTGTGTTTTTTCTGCACTGAACTTGTTGCAATGAAATATTGCGTGTTCTGCGTCGTCGATGTCCTATCTGCAGAATCTACACTCGTCCATATTTGCCTTCTTTATTGCTCTCAGGTACGGGTTGAAACCACCGCGATAATTTAATTTGCCTTGTTTTCTTTGGACTCACTTTTCGACGTCTTGAATTAGTGTCTTTGTCCACTTGCTTTTTCCGTATCTGCGTTCCAAGTGTTTTATCACTTCTAGATGGTTTCCCTTCTGGCGTCTTTATGATTTCTTGCTTGTGGGTTTGTATTATATACTCTACTTAATCCTTTCATCGATTTGAAGTTCGATAGGAGTGAGGCCAGCGATGGTTAGTGGCGCGTCCGTCGACGTAGTTCTGTACGCCGCCGCAGTTCTTAAACCCAACTTTCTTTGCATTGTTTTGTGTTTTTGTAGGTAACTAGCTATCTTCAGGCCTTCGCCCGAGACTGGGGATGCGTATAGCTATACCTATTAATTGCCATTGCTTGACGGTCAGCTTGTAGCTTAGGTTTGTATCTAGTATCACTCCCAGATACTTTAGAGTGTTTTTTATTTCAACTCTCTTACCCCTTAATACTAGATTAATATTTTCAACTGTTTTTCGTTTGCTGAAAAACACGGCCTGTTTTCTCCGGCGCCAATTGCAGTTTGTTTCCTATCATTCATCTGTCTATTTGTTGGAGTGTATTATTTGCAATACTCTCTTAGTCGCCACTACTATTGCCAAGTCGTCTGCAAAGACAAAAAGAGTAACGTCTTCCGGTACTGAAATTCTCATCACCCTATAGTAAAGGATGTTTCATAATAGCGGTCCAAGAACCGATCCTTGCGGAACTCCGCACGTCATTTTCCTCATTTCCTTGTTTCCTTCTGTATCTTCTATAATAATAGATCTATCGCTTAGATAGCTTATGATCACCTTGGTCAAATAGTTTCTTATATTTCTTCTTTCTAGTATTTTTTTAGTATTTCCTGCTAGCTTGCAGAGCTGAATGCATTCTTTACGTCTAGCGTAATAGTATACTTAATTTCCTGGTATTATGCGTTCCTGCCCTAGCCGCTTTGACGAGTAACGTCTTCCGGTACTGAAATTCTCATCACCCTATAGTAAAGGATGTTTCATAATAGCGGTCCAAGAACCGATCCTTGCGGAACTCCACACGTCATTTTCCTCGTTTCCTTGTTTCCTTCTGTATCTTCTATAATAATAGATCTATCGCTTAGATAGCTTATGATCACCTTGGTCAAATAGTTTCTTATATTTCTTCTTTCTAGTATTAGTATTTCCTGCTAGCTTGCAGAGCTGAATGCATTCTTTACGTCTAGCGTAATAGTATACTTAATTTCCTGGTATTTTGCGTTCCTGCCTTAGCCGTTTTGACGATACTAGGTACGTCTCTTACGGCTTTTCCTTTACGGAAACCGTATTGCCTCGGGTCAAGATCTCCTTTGTTTTATACTTCCTTTTCCAGTCTGTTTTTGATGACATGTTCGTACACTTTACCTATTACATCTAGTAGTCAAATCGGCCTGTACGTAACTTCTCCTTGCGCGTTTTTTCTAGGTATAGAGACTAACTTTTCATTGGCGAGGGAACATTTCCTCCGCTTATAGTTTATTAAATATATCTTTTAGCAGGCCCAGCTCTTTTTGGATAATAATTTTTATTACCTCCGGAGGGATACCATCCGGTCTGGAAACTTTTTTATTTTTTACTTTTGATTTGACTCTTTCTAGTACCTCAGTTTGCATTGGTTCGATGCCATGCCCTTTCTGATTGGATCCAGGTTTGGTCTACTTGAGTGGGGAAAAGTTCGTCGCAGATCGCCGGCATCTTTTCCAGAGATATGTTGGTTCTGCTATTTTTTGTTTTGATGTGCTCTGTTACTATTTTATATCCTCTGCCCCATCTGTCGTTGTCAATTTCTTTGCAGTTCTTTCTTTATTAATTTCCTTTTTGAGTTTCTTCCTGGCTTGTCGATATTCTTCTTCCACTTCTTCGGTTTCTAGGTTTGTATGCTCTTCGCTTCCTTCGCGGTTTGTGCCTATTTTTTTTCTGATTCTTGTAAGCTTTTTCTGGCGGAAAGACAGTTTCCTGGTGTCGGCGACTTACTCGTTTTACCAATATACCTTTTTTGCCTCCCATTCTTGGGTTTTTTAGGGCAACTTGACATATCATCTGAAGAAGTTCCCCTAATTCTTCCTGGTTAGTTGGTCTGTTGAGATTTATTCTTCTACTAAGCGAGTCGACCACTCTTTCTTCATCGGCTTCTTTATATCTCCATGCCGCTTTATAACCTACAGAGACTAAAAGCACGATAACTGGTATGAGTTATATTTAAACCATCTCACAGTCGATCTGCCTTTGAAAATGAATAATCCTCAAATCGAGACTACAGTCTCTATAGAGGTTTTGGTAGAATATACGATTCTTTGGAAAAAACTAAAACGCAGTGCAGGTATCTCAACGGGCTTGACCTAGATAATAGACAAGGAGACCTGTTCTGTAAGCAGCTCTGAGGCACGACAGGTTTGAGGAAGCAAAGAAATTCCCATCTCTTTTACAACGCGCAGATAGTTACGGAATCTCAAGAGAAACCAG
The DNA here is from genome assembly GCA_011009095.1 of Ignelater luminosus. Taxonomy (NCBI): domain Eukaryota; kingdom Metazoa; phylum Arthropoda; class Insecta; order Coleoptera; family Elateridae; genus Ignelater; species Ignelater luminosus. The sequence goes on along the minus strand of VTPC01090413.1, from coordinate 44,569 downwards.
ACATCTTTGCCCTGTTTTAATCAAAACAGCTTTTAACGCATGAAAAACGCAATGTGTACAAAGTTCGAAGAGTATTATGAACCTTATGGGGTGAGATTAACTTTTAGGGCTGACCTCGGGTGTTTATGTATAGCCAAGACCACAGTCTTATGGTCCTATTGAGCTCATTGAAAAACTTAAGAGCAGCTAATACATTTGTAGTGAGTAAAATCATTTGAATGATTATACTGTTTACTAAGTTTTAGGGTTTCCTTTTTATACAATTTCAATCAATCTTATCTCTGTTTCTGTTTATTTTTTATTGTCACAATATTCTACGCCGCCCTCAAAACAGATTTGCTGACGATTTTGCGACCTGGCTTGAGCTTGAAAGATTAGAGCCAATCTCAGCAAGACCCAAGTAGTTTTGTTTAAATACCCGAACAAGCTTACCAAGCTGAGCCTTTCCAAGACCAACCTCCGCTTTGAATTAAAGGGCAGCCGTGTACAGCTGTTTCCCACCACAGTATACCTATGTAAGTATAAAATAAAGCTCCCAGGTGATTCTACAATATAGTTTAGCAGAGAAGCTCCCTTTTGTCTGTTCTACGCAGCATCATTCCAGGATGCCATAACCGCACTTTTATTTCCAAATAAGAAAAAGTCGAAAGTTACTTTGATCTGATTAGTTTCATCTCTCTGGTGGGGTGCACGAACTAGCAGAAATACCTACAATAGACGCCAGACTCAAATTGTTGCGAAGCGGATTTGTTCAATACCATAAAAACAACGTTCGGACAGGGGTAGGGACTAAGGAGGTCCAAAGCCAAGCAACCAGAACTTTCTAATTTACCAATAGAATCAAACTCTTGAAACTCTTTGCAGACACCAATTCTTCTTTATGTTTTAAGTACCAACATCAAGAAGACCTAATTGCGTTTACATTTCCTTATTTGAAGAGAAAAGTTCGCCCAACTGATTTATTATTCGTCCTGCTCATTCTTTTGGAGACTTACTCTGCTTTTAGATTCTTAATTCTGAATATGTGATGTAGATAGCGTCTTGCCTTGGATTACTTTCATTGTCCTGCTTTTCTGAATCTATTATTTTGATTGAAGAAGAAGAGTCTGAACGAACCACCTTGATTTGCTCAATTTTTTTTGTATTTCTTTTGATCATGAGGTGTCCTGTCTATAATTACTATTTTGCCATACACGAATTAAATTAGCCTTTGTTATTTTAATTATTCTAAAAACATCTGTAAGGCGTACTCTATCAAATGCTTCAGTCACGTATACAAAGCATATTAAGGCATGTTTGTTCACCTTCAGCGATTTCTGTTTGGTTCTTTTTAGTGAATGTGGTATAGATGATAGACCTGTTTTTTCCTCTTCCTTTCGCCCCATTAATACTTTTTATGTAGGGTATGTTTGCCATATTGCAATATTTCGTTATCCTAGAACGGTTTTTCAATTGTTTTAAAATTTTTGTGATCGTATTCTCTGTTAGTTTTATTTGGACCACGTATACAAAGTTTATTTGTTTCTTGCACAAAAATAAAGTCGTTTAAATGCAGAATTTTACAGGTTATTTTATAGAATTTTCAAAAATAGAATTATCAGTTTAAACAATCTCTTAAAGTTTTTGTCTAAAGTTTTAGTGGTCTTTGTATTATATCTGCTTATAAAATGCGCTATCTGCTTGTAACATTTTCTTTTTTACTTGTTAATTGAATTGAAGAAATGACACAAACGCTTTGCTTTACCTACATTAGCTACATTTGATGAATTTATTAACAAAATTCTTTATTCAGCATATCATGTATCCCTTATAACTGCACATTTTCTAGATGACAACACCTATTTACAATTCTAAATAGAATTAAGAACTATAAAAATGTATTATTCCTTAACATTCCTAACTTTCTTTCATTAAACTGTGAAAAGTTCTTTCGCATCGGCAGCGCGCAAATCAATTTTTAATTTTAACGTCTTCATTAAAACTCGACCCTTAAGGCGAAAAACTCTAGAACGAAACGTTAGCTCTAGCTGAAGTAGTTAACTTTTTTTCTGAAACTGAAAGAACTCCCGTTAAAAAATTCGTTACAGCTGTTTTGCTCTTGTGTTTGTAATTAAAAAAGGCATTCACGCACCAATGGAATGCAATTCAGTCTGTTATTTACATTTTTAATCGTGAGACCTTTCTAAACCACTTTAGAATAATTTGCACACATTTAAGTGCTTTAATTTTATTATTATAAATATTGATTAATTATACTTGAGCGTTAAGTGTAACCAGTGATGAATAACAATAGAGGGGATGGTCTATATATAGGAATACCTTTTAGCGGCCTTTGTTCTCGATATTAAATTTGCCCATGTGTTCAATAGTAGTTTTTAATTAATTAAAAGTTTCATTAATAATGATTAAGTTTTATGAAAAGCACAAAAACAAAAGATGTATTAATCTTCTAAAACGCTACTTTCTTTCTTTTAGATAAATTCGTTTTATTTCTCGAATTTCAAATTTCTACACGAAATACTATTTACAAGTAAAACTGATCTTATATGAAGTCAAACGAGCTTTCCTTCGCCCATGACATGTTATTCGGTTACCTACGTACTAAAATGAAATTTTATCTCGTCCTTTCTTCTTTTTTATATACTTTACAAAGGAGAAATATTTTAGACTTTTTTGAAAGCATCTGCTGAATTTTATAAAAATTCAAAACATATTCTTTTGAATTTTATTCCACCCATCCATACTATGAAATTGAAACCTTCACAAATTTACCAATTATTGAAAAGTTAACAACAAACTTCAATTTATAAATTTAGGTCACGATTTACGAACTTGGCCCTGTTTAAATGGGAAAACTGATCATTAAATGAGATATCACCTAGTAGTTTTAATGTAAGCAGACCATGTTGTATTCATTCGTTCATTCATTCATTCATCAATAGATTCTAACATAGAACCGAATTAATGAACGTGCTCTCCAATTCTGTATACATTCTCGGGCAACTTCATCACATCAAAACTCGAAACCATCCCTAGTTTCTAAAATAACACAGATTACGTTACGTTTAGAATTTACTTCGTTTAGAATTTTCGATAGAAAGAGTTTTCAATGTCTTCGAAAGGAAAGAAACCTCAAAAGGTTGCCTTTTTTCTTATGCGTCTTGTGGTAATCGGAAATCTAAAAATTGGCAAAGTAATTGCATTCCCAGGAACGTTTCCTTTTGTAACTGTAAAAACAGAGTTATTAGGAATTTGTGGGTGCTTTTAAAAATTGTATTCTTTGGTTTATAACAAATTTAAAAAAGCCGAGACAATTAATATCGTTTTATTAAAAGCAGGGGGCTCGAATACAACTTTTTTAATTGCGGTTGCTTTCTTCTAATTATATTTCCTTTTGAGAAAATAAGATTAGACTCATTTCTATTTTGATCTCGTTTTTACTTGTATTTTCCTTTTAAGATTCACATTTTTATTGCTATAACACGCTTAGTGTTTTCAAAGTGTATTTTTTTCAATCTTTGTTTTTGTGACTATAAAACCATATCAGAGTTCGACTATGACATTACATATTTGCGCAAACGCTTTTCGTTTCAACTTGTTCAAGACTACAATTGCTCTTTTACATTTTCCACTTAATGTAACGTATGTCATTAAGGTTTATCTTCCTGAAGTTTTTTATCCGAAGAAAAACTCTCCCGGAATTTACAAGTCGAAGTAATCTTAAACACAGTCAAGAATCAACGTGAAAACGTGCTGACTTTCTGACTAGTAAAACTACAACTGTTGTGCTTATTAGAAAGCTTTCGTCTACAAGAATTAGGAAGTTTGGATATACGCTTTTTATCAGCAAGATGACAGACTTTCTAGGACCAACATATTGAGGTCTAAAGATGTGTGGCAGTCTTTAAATACACAAAAAGTGACATTACTTAACATTACTTACAAAATAAAATAATTTAAGTAGTATTGAAACACAGTGCATAGATACTCCTAAAGTAGGACTACAAACAGTTACTGGAATTCGTGCACATCAAAAACCGTGATGAGACTTTGGAGTTCCACAGTCTACTAACCCACAGCCCTTAAGCAGAGACAGTAAATCAGTTAGTTAATTTTATTTAGTAAGAGGTAACTAATAAGGTGACAGATGACAAACTGGAAAGCTAATCTTCTAGATTATATATCTGCACTCCGTAAGAAAATCAACAGGTTCGGCATCTTCGAGAATAAAATCAGAAGAAAAACAAAAATGGGAATTTGGAACGTGTCATGAAAGAAAGGCTAATTGACTGATATTAACAGAAGATTTTATTGAACATTTAACAGAACTATCAAATAGAACATGCAAGCTTTTTAGTAATAAATTGAAGAAAAAACTGACATGTTGCTAGATTTCTAGCAAACGTTACACATTACCAGATCAAAAATACTTTTGATTGTTTAATTAAAATACATTTTCTTAACTCCAAACTGCAGCTGAGCAAGCTCGTCCTGTAAAGACTCGTAACTGTTATCTATTTACCTAGATACCTTGATTTGCTTTTAGCATCGAATTAATTATTCTGTTCACCAAGACGTGATAGCTCTGAAAAGAGCCTTTTTAATACGGTGCTGGTGTTCAAGTGCTACTTACAAACACAAAAATTGCTTAAGCTGCTGGCCCTGATTTCTTAGACAGTAGCATCAGGAATCTTTGAACTGAAGCAAAAACTATCGGCTTGTTTTGAATTTTTTTCCTGCTGCCACAATTCATCTGATGAAATTCCTTATGGTATCAAGCGACATCGTTGGAGTACATAGATGAGCTGTTTTCGTGGCGTAGGAGGTCAATTAGCAATTAATTTCCGACGTCCTCTCCATCAACCCAGGAAATTGAAGTTCAACCAGTATCATGGAAGAACATGGGACAGACCATCGTGCATTCACCAAATATGCTATCGTATGCACATAGAAGATCCGAAAAGTCTTATCCAAAAATTAGACGTAATGATTTGCCATTAACTGGTATTGAAGTAAATGTGCTTCCAATGCCCTTGTCGACGATGCCTATCTAAATATGAACAAAACAAAATAGCTTTGGGTTCAGATGTTATACACAAAAGATTTAAAGATTGTGTGTTTTCTGAGTCACGTCCACTAAGCCATTCACAAGAAACTACACGACCTGAAGGATGTTCAGGCAGCAGCGCTTGAACCAACACTGATTCTCAAATGCACTATTAATATACAAGTAAGGTTACTTTTTTATATTAACCTACCCAAACCGAAATATATGTGACAAATTATTCTGCTACCGTGTCATATAATACGGATTGGGCGTGATAAAGCTGCTTTAAAAAATAAAAGCTGCTTGAAATCGGGAGCTATTTCATCAAAGTCCGAATGCCGGCTACCAATACTGGACGAAATACACACCTCAGCTTGATCTATTATTCAAGCTTGCTGGTTTGTGCATTTACGTTTTGCTATGGTATTCTAACAATTTTAAAGCGATTTTCAGCTCACTTTTTACTCCCTTATTAAGAACTATCTATACAAAATGGGTTTTATTTGTATAATCATACTTCTTCCTGCTAGGAGATTTAAAAACAGCTTGTATAATTATGTACGTATTTGTCTTTGTAGAAAGGTTCTGAGTCGCTTTTATCGTCATCTATTTAGAATTGGGCGCAAGAAAGAAAGCCCTCAATTGATGTGGCTCATAAAGAGTATTTTGAAATTTAAAGAAAAAGACAGAGCTAAACAGAATATGAGTATTAAGTATTCGTATATAGTTCAAGGACAGTTTCAGAGGTTTTTCTTAGGGAAAATTAAAATAACAGCTTGATTGTCTACCAGTTACTCTAACCAGACTATAGACACTATAGAAACTACTTAAATGATCAGACGATAGCCACTACACCGAAAGGTGCGTACGTACGTTTTCAATCTCTTAGCTCGGTCCTACTTGCTTTAAAAAAGGTTTTGCTATGATTTTGCCATCAGTAATAATCCTTTGTCGTAAACACGCCTCGAGTAGTAACAAATTTTTTATGCAATAGAATTATTAGTTTTGCCGTACATGCTTTTAGTTGCATTCTTTTATACTAGTGTAATCCAAAAGTGAAACATGGGACCACTAAATAAAGGGCTGTGCCCTGAACTCTCTTGTCGTTAAACGATGAAGTACAAGAAAATGCTAATGAAGATTTATACCCCCTGTCAAAAGATACAAGGTTACATTTTTCCCAGAGAGAGTAACTAGAAATGCTCATGTATATGAAACAATTTTAGGAAGACAAAGTAGTTTCAAATCTAAAGCTTGTTTAGAAATATTTCACAACAAAATTAAGAGGTAAAGCTCTCTATAAAATTTATTGAAATTTGCACGATACAAATCACGGTGATGTTATTCACCACTGTGTGTCCGTTGTGTTTTGAAAAAAGAACTAGAAACACAATCTGTTGCAGTCAGAGCCCTGATCACCAACGAATTCGAGTGTATAACATTAAACGGAAACTAGGAAACCGTAACCAATTTTCAATAAAAATACTCAGCCCAAGAATGACGTAAGTTCATCGTTTTTAAATTCAGAAAGAGAGCTGACCTACATCACGAGAGCACGTGATGAATTAGAAACTTCTATAAATAGTAAGAAAAGCGTAAAGCATCCGTTCCAAGCCAACAACTTACCAACGCGGGGTTGCTTACCATGCAAAAGCGAGAACGTCTATTACAACAAAAAATAGAGGCATGTTAGAGTTGTTTTACTTTTCATGAATAGAAAATAGAAGATAAGTCACTCAATGAAATTTAAAAAGGAAAACATTCACAGAAAATCCCAAAGACACAAAGATTACAAATACAAATAGAACATAGAGCTGTATAGATGGTCAAAAGTTAACTCAGAAAAAAAGTCTGGCCATTTAAGATGTCAACCGAGTTGTCCACCCTAACTAGACACACCCGACTTTGCTGCATCCATTAATGCAACCAAAAGGAAAAGTTGCCACTTTACTCACACCATAAGGAGCGGATGAAGTGGTAATTTTGTTGCAAGGATCTTACCCAAATTAAAGTAGCACTAAGCTGTATACAGAGTGTCTCAAATTGAGTAGGATTGTATGAGTAACTTTATTATTTTTATAGTTAGAGCTTTAGTTAGATTCTATTTAATCATGTAAAAATCTAATATGTCGTCCATTAAAAAAAAGGGAAGTTGCCACTAATATGTTGGAATCCGCCATCTCGAATTTTGGTTTGGCATCATTTTTATGTGTATCTCATCGAAACAAGCAATTTTTATATTTAAACCTTTTAAAATCTGAATCAGGATACAAAATTGCACATTGCCCATTTAACGAAAGCTCTAACTATAATAATTAAAACGTTGCCTATACTATCCTACTCAACTTGGGACACCCTGTATAACGAAAGGCACAAAAACAGAAGTCTGTTAACATTTTAAGAGATAGTAGGTATGAAAACTGTGGAATGTAACCTTTTGTTACAGATAATGAGAACTAATTTGAATCTAACCAAGACGCTTTTATGTCTTATGCCGGCTAGATCTATCAGAGGATGGCCTTGAGCGTATCGTAAAGGAATTACGTGTATAATAAAACACAAGAAATGGTATATTTTAATGAAACCACCAGAAAATAGGACGCCAGTGTTTTTATCCAAAAAGAAAACACAAAAGTTCAGTACATAAACTGAGTTACAATGTTATACACAACCAAAATTGAAACAAGCAATTGAATCAAGCAGAAGATTCAAACAAATTTATTAACAAATAAATTATGTAAATAATATCAAATTTATAAGGAATTTACAAATACATTATCAAATGAACCATCCGTAATAAAAATTTAAGAGAAATGTTAAAAGGTTTTATCAATCACAAAGACTCCTTTTATCCATTAACCGCCTGGGACCTCAAATTTTAGTTTTTGAGAGCTCATTTAGATTATTTTACGTCAGATCACCTAACATGTGCCCTCATGTCTCTAAATTTGTTCGTATTTCTGTTTTGTATAGACATATATAAGTAAAGACTAAATTAAGTTAATCTCATGATTTTCATTACAAATATTGCTCAGTTTCGTTCCATGTTTTATTAAAATACGCATAACGTCTTAATTTGTAGACGAACTTTAATACATTTGGTGTCATATTAAAGCTACGTCTCTGCATTCTATGGTCAGTTCTATAAACATACCATAAATTACCCCTAAGATCCACTTTCTATTATATTTTTCATCTAAAAGTGGGTTAATGGTAACTTTCAAACCCCATTATCCACTCTTCTGAAATTTTAAACATAAGTAGACTATGTCGTAGTTCTCCTACATACAAAAATCTAAGAAGGTGTTTTTCGATGCTTTTAAATAAAGAAAAACTGTTTTAGACTATGATTCATCGACCTTTTTCGATATAAACGCCATTCTACAATTTTTTCAGCACAGCTTGTAAGAGAGTTAATACTACTTGCGGCTGTAAAAGTTTGAATTGAAAGGCACCTATAGTAAACATGCCAAAGGCGTACAAAGAGAACTCATACCAACACTTCAGTCAACACTTTTCTGGTTGCTCAAACCAAACCCTGACATGAATGCCTAAAGAAATGTGGAAAACTTTATGTTTTGTTACCCATCGCTATTCCTTTCAAAATTAGACTTAACTGATACCATTACTTACTATTTTTTGGCCACACTTTCCTTGCCATCTCCACCACTGCTATTGTAATTGGCATTAGATTCTTGGAATGTACAATGGATAGACCGAGAAATAGAGAAACATGAAGTCAAATAAATTTGTCGCATTTTCATTATGTCACAGTTCAGTCAGGGTATTGCAGAATGTATCCTGAGCGAGTTTCCTTTGCACGCCTCTGGAACGCTTATTGTAGAAGTCGTTTATATTAAAAACTTGGGTGACATCATAGTTCGAAGCAGTGTTTTGTTTTTTATTTAAAAACAGCAAAAACACTTGTTTGAACTTTTATATACATGGTGATCATTTTAAAACTTCCCACGTTGAATAATTTTTTAATTAGTACAATTATCAAAAATTGCTGAAACGCGTCGTTTTTGTTTTGGAGGAGGACATTTAATAACCTACTCTAGTCAGTTGGGAAACTTTCACCCTTCCTCCCAGCCAATCCCTCCTCAAAACTTTATATGGCACTAGCCTATGTGTGATACATCATTTTGAAGGGTATAGAATTCTCAATCTTTTACATCAAAGAAAATTAAAATCCGTCCAGTCGTTCATGACTGAGAGCCAAAAATGTATTTAATTCAATCAATACCTTTTAGTCTCTAGTTCACGAACGGCTGGGCCGATTTTAATTTTCTTTGATGTAAAAGATTGAAAGTTTTATACTCTTTAAAATAATATATCACACATGGGGTACTTCTTCTTTTTAGAATTTTTTGATATTCTAGACTACAATTTTCAAAGCGGTTGCCTCGTATAGTTTCTGTTGCAAGTATGTGATTTTGGTAGAGATAATGCAACAGTTATGTTCCGGATTCACTTTTAACTGTTTTCCACGTCTTTATTATGTAGTCGCGTTTATTTATTTGTATGTTTATTGTTTAATTTGTCGGCATTTTCGTTTTTATTGTATTTTGTTGGTAACTGCATTCTTTAAGTCATAAAGTGTATCGCAGGTCGCATCCGTCCCACATCTGTAGTTGATACGTTTATAAATTTTCAAGGATGTCTTGTTTCCTATTATGTCTTTTATGTACAATTTAGAAATACACCTGGAATCAAGAACTGAGAAAGAACAACAAACAAACTTACCACGACATCCCTACTGATATACAGATCTGCATGCAGAGGTGAATTTAACTGAAACAACCCTAAATAAGGGAGACATACTTTCGAATTCTTATTATAAGTTTAGTTAAAAACCTTTTTATTCTATTAAACAAATTTAAGAAAAGCAAAAAAACAAAATTTGTGATAACAAGCAGCAGTAAAAAAAATTGAAAGATAGCAATTAATACATAAGTGTGATCGATAAAAATTTTAAACGAATTAATATGTTTAGATATATTTATTGGCATAGCAACTTGTACTCATATGTGAAAATTTAGCAGATGTAATTTTTCATATTCTTGAATAAACCAAAAATAAAATATAGGGCAATTGTGGATACAAAAGTCGACATGTGGATTTTCTAAGTGGACCATTTACTAAGTAATCCTCTCATATTAATGTAACCATCTAGACAATGCGCTGTGTTATGAGGCGATGAAACGAATTTAAAGATTATACGGGGAACTGCATGAATCCCTCAAGCTTTACAAAAAATAATCTACAGAAGGCCTGACACTACTGTAATCAAACTATTAGTGTGAATTCACAAGTAGTACAAGTACTTATTCGACATGAAAGATCTACTAAAAAAATACAAAAACTTACAGACGACACCAACGGAATCAAAAAGTGAACGTCACAACGTGATCACGCCTGCTTTACCGCAGCTCAGCATTTCATCCATGTAAATATCTGCCACTACCATGAATGAATGAATTTTATTAGAAATGCAGACTACGGGTCTGCAAAACTAGCGTCTTATCAGTTTATCATGTCTTTTGGAAGACGACACTCTATTTTTTGTTGTTGTTGTTGCTTCAGTGTTTTTTTCAGAAGAAGAAGTTAACTGTTTCCATTTACGATATCCACGCATCTGTGGAATTATTTTCAGTGAAGAGTTCGGGGCAAATACGCCTTCTCTATTGATAAGGAGTTTGATGATTTCGAGGATACTGTAATTCATTCTCTACTGTTCACACCTGAAACAAAATTTAGCTCGACGTCTCCCACCTTTGTAAAACCTATAACTCATCTTATTGCAGTTCGACATTTTCTGTAAATAAAACGCCCAAACACCTTTAATTTTAAGGACTTAAAGATTAATTTCTAAACTTAGAACGGACTAAAAAAGAACGTTACAAACAGTAACGTTAAGGTTGAATGGCGGCCATATAAGTAATCTGTAAAATCCGTCAAAGGCCAGATGGATGTCGTTAGATATTGAAAGCAACCTAAACCTTCTAAAAATAGTTAGTATTATAAAAGATTGTCTTGCATTACACTCTTAACACACAAAACCAGAAGCACTGTAATCTTTCACGTTGATAAATAGCGGAATCACAAAAGAAAAACTAATGGTAACCTATGATTTCTGCATTGTTGTAGATAGTATTTAGAACAAACCAGGAGTTGCTTTTCTAGCTCCCTTATAGTATACAAGCAATATCCAAAATTACTTCAACTGGTTTAAGGTAAATTGCATTACATTTACAGAATATAAAGTTTCTTTTCTAATTTACAAATGGCAATTGTTAATATTTAATTATTCTTCTCCGCCGTAAGCCTACTGAATATTGTAACCTTAAAAAATTGCTGTCAAAACTCTTTTTTCTAAAATTATCCCCTCTGGAAAAACAAAGATCTCATTAAATAGATATTTAAACGCAAGCTGAAAATGAAAAATTGTCGCAGCCTAACCTACAGGTGTAACTTTCTAATTTTTTAAGACATCACATCACATTCCATATAAATTCTGCTCAACTAACACAAACTAAACTTAAACTGTCTTGACATAATGGAAGTTGACGTTAAGATGTAAGTTCTTAGTGGCATGGAACTCCAAGGATGCCTATCCTAATTGTACACCTCGCTTTACACAGTAATTTCCAAACTACTAGCTTAAACTTAACACTAATTAACTCTCATTTACGGATAATTAACACCCAAGCAGAAGAGAGAATTCGTCATCCCAAGTCTAAAATGTTGTAACACTTTTGGATTCTCTGTTTGTTATTTAATATTTGAAAAACATCTTCTCTTATTAAATTTTATTTCACCTTCGTGAAACAAATTTTAGATTCAGCTGGAAATGTTACTTTGAAATTAACAAAGTTCGCAAGAAAGTCACCATAAATAATTCAAAAAAGAAAAATACCACGGACAGGTGATCCCTTGGGAAAAATATAAGAACATAAATCGACATTTTACGACGAAAGCTGGACAAATAATATGGAATTATTACTGTTTTATTTTTCTTAGATAAAATATAACAAATGTTTACACGGCTTTGGATGACTTAATAAATAAAATATCCTTCTACTCCTCACCGTTATCTGTTTTGTTTCATGTGTCTGCAATCTTGATGTTTGTTTCGTCGCGGCAGTAAATAATTAAGTGAATCCTGCTTTTGCTAGGCAATTTGATTAACTTTCTTATCACAGTACATTTTTTCCTTGAATTCACCTTAGTAGTGAGGTCGTCCTGATAAACCCGAAAACGTTTATTCTCTCGTTCCTTTTTTGTTTGCTGGGAACCTTTTTTCTAATCTTTTCTTGCAGAAAACACTCGATGGGATCGTGGTAGCTTTAAGGATAGCGGCCCACAAACATACACTCAAAAGGTCGAAGCAGCGGCCCTCTTACTTGGATATAGGCTTTCGAAACACTTCTACATTTGTTATTTGTTATATCTGTAAATGTTGCTTTGTTGTAAAATATTTTGAATATACAAAATTGAAATTGCTTTGACTTAAAAAGATAAATCCTATTTTTAAAGTGGAATTGGAAAACGTTAGGTTAAGCCTACATAAATCTTAATTTAGCTAAAGACCCTCTACGCATACAGTATAGTGAACAATAGTAAGTTTAAGTTTTGATTTGGTAATTAGTTTTAGGGCGTTCATACAGAGCACGTGTGTTAGTTTCATTTGATCCTTACTTAGTTTAGTCTATATCCAGCTCCACCTTAATTGAGTAAAGTTGGTAAAGGACGTAAAGCTAAACAAAACCGTAAAGGCTTCATTGAGTTTGCTTCACATCCCCTACGCCGCCGTATTATTGCGGATTATAACGATACTCGAAGAATACAAATTGCATATTAAATCGTAAATGGTACAGATTAAAGGAATCTACATTTTAAATTAATTATAATTGCCACTGAAGTGAAAAAAATGCGACTTTTTAATCTTAAATTTTCAATTTATCTCTAAAGCAACAAAAATATAAAATTTTAGATAACTAGAAAGAAAATTAAGCATACAACCTACAAATCGTAGGTGGAAGCTTTTATCTCTCTTATTGTTAGTCAAGATAATTACCTGATAAAAGATTCAGCATATTTCAGAAGATTTTATAGCATCAATATTTAAAGCAGAGAGTTAGTTGAGTTCAACATAATACATACGGAATAATGAAACATTATAATTTCAGAAGGGAAGTGATTCTTAAAGCAGCACACTTTGCATTACAATGTACAGTCCACGTCACATAAATAGAGCCTTATACATTTTTAATTTTCTTAGCCTAAACACATAGAGATTCTTTTCTTACAATCTAAAATTAATTTGCTAAGTTTGTATCAGAACATTAAGGAAAATACCCTTGTCAAACAGTCTATTAGATTCTTATTAGATAAGGCCAGTTAGAACATTACTAATTACAGCATTTGTGGTCTTTACTAATGAAAATGACGGCATAACTTTTATGTAGTAGATAATTTGCAACGGTAAATACACATTCCGCTAGTAACTCTACAGCCAATACTGAAATTGTAGTTGCTTTATGTTTTCACACTTGACTATTAATTTTTATTCTAATACACGTAACGTCTACACAAAATTAGCAATAAACTTTTCAAATCGTAACTTATTTTTAGACAAGCAGCATATTGTCCCGCGTCGATCACAATGGGCAGAGGGATGTATGAACCTACCTTAATCACACTAATTAAATCAAAGGTTGGAATAAGTCCTTAAAGTATACAAAAGATCTAATTACCCTAGCTACCAATTAATTGTTATTAATTTACCAAAATATTTCTTTATGTCAATTTGCAACACGCGAACATTTCTATAACATTTAAAACTAAAACTTTCCACAGTTTATTTTCTCACAGTAAACTTTACTTTTACTTTATGAGAACAATGTTTGATTTCCATACATGGAAGATTATTCGGTTTTTTGTAATACAATATTTAATTTAAAGCAAATAGAACTTGAGAACCAAACAAAAACTTGATTACTTGGTTAACACAAACTGTATCTAGGACTAGTCGGAAACATTGTATTTATTATTACGTTTAATTGCAAAATTGGGGCGATGCAAATGAAAACTCGTTACGCTTACAAACAAAACCGATTAATCAGTGAATCCAATAGTTCTCTTAAATGTAACGAATCTTCAAAGCAGCAAATCTGTCTTAATATATGAAAAATTATTATTCTACTAGGGATTCGACTACCAGATGCCGATTTTCTAATTCTGAGCAAACTAGTGTCTTGCCCACTAGAACTGGACCGCTTATATTATTATTTAATGTTAGAATTGCCAGGTAGGAATAATAGTAATTTCAAAAACTTTACAGTTGAAAAAAAACAGTTTTAAGCCAAAGAGGTGCTTTCAAGAACAAAAATACTGAGAAAGAGTGAACTAAAATGGCATATTCTGATTCTGTAAGTTTGAAGTGTTGATAAGTTGTTATGACGCAACAAAAACCGGTTGTGTTTTAATGTTTATAAACTAAATAGTTTCAAAAGATTACTAAAAATAAATAGTCGACCTTAGCGACAAATCGTTTCAAGTACCTTCTCTTCTCTTGAAAGAAATCATCGTTATCTACACTTTCATGAAGTGAAAGCTGCAGTGCAATGCAAACTTGTTTGTACTACTGCTGTGGATACGGTTGTCTTTTGCTGACAAAGTAACAATTGAAGGGGCCAATGCAAGAAGTGGACATGTCGACAATTTACAATTTTACAGGAAACGAAAAAAACGTTTGCAGCTTAAATACTGTAGTTTAACAAGTTTTTGATTTATAGTAGCTATTTATGACTAGTATGTGGATATTCCAGTGTGTATGGTTAGTCGTTATATATTTTTTTACGGCTGCAAAAAAATAAAATCTGTTGGAGATGTCCACTTCTTGCACAGTAAATTAAGATTTGATTTTTGAAATATATTTATTTCTTGAAAACCTAAACTTTTATATGTAGGAACAGTGATTCAATCTATATTATTATTAAATATCAATTTAGTAGTGGTTTTCTTCATATTCTGAGCACGACGAATGATTTTCTGTATTAGCAAATTCTCTATGATAATTTTTTATATCTTCATAAAACCATTGATCAGCTACTGGCACATAGTAAGATGCTAACGTCATTACATGCTCAAACTTTTTTTGTTTCAATTTCCTTCTTTCATTATACAAAAGAGTGGTATCATTCGGCATGGTGACAGATATGTTTTTATTTTTTATATCAAATTCTTCATACACCTGTAGTGATACTGACACACTACATAAAATGTTTGGCATTTTGGTAATGTCATAACGAAAGATTCTGTATTTGGATATTGTAAACTTTGCATTTTTTCGGCTTGTAGTTTTTTTGAACATTGGTAAAAAGTGGTCTTTAAAATTCAGAAACATTTTTTGTTGAACCGGAATAACCACAAATTTCTTTCCAGATACTGTAATAATTTTGGCGTACTTATTTGGCAGGTATATTTTGTCGTATCTTCGTTTTCTTTGTTCAATAGCTCCGAAGCTGCGATCACAGGGTAGATAACTGTGCCCCGGTTCAGGAAAACGTTGGTAGATAAATTTAAATTTACCAGTTTCAATAAGACTGTAAAGATACTGCGTCATGACATAATTTTTGTTTTGTGACGCACAGTTGTCCGAAAACATGTAGACGTCGGTAACCTCAGGTCTAAGGATATTGTTGAAGAAATAATTAAGTAGGCTGATAACTTCATTTTGTCCTTTTCCAGCAAGCTTTTCATCATACAAAAAGAAGTAGCTTTTACCCGTGCTTGCGACGCGAATGCAGAAGTTGTACACCCACATTTGAATTTTGTAAAATACGTCTCCACCTGGTGCAACTGGTAACGGAAGATTTTGCTGAAAATCAAATGTAATAACTTCAACATGATCATTATTTTTACAGTTTTGTCTTTGCCTTGAGATCTTTATAAAATGTTTCTGCTTTGGCAACATGTAACTCTTTTTCTGTCCTGAGCTGTCTCTTCTCTTCTTCTGTTTCAGCACTTAAAAGTTTGTTCATTAGTTTGTCACATTTCTGACATGAATCTGACTTAGGCTTTCCAATTGAAATATTAAAATTTTCTGTAAAATATTTTCAAAAGAATTTGTATTTTATTACAGGTTTAAAGTTTTCATTGTCCCTATTCTTCTGTAATATTCTATATTGATCGGGCTCATACTTTTCTAAGTACAAAGCATGGATTTTAGAAACATTTAGCAATGGTGATAGATAATACTTTTGTAAATTATCAGTTCTACTGTAGTGTGATTTATATTTAGGAAAGCTCATTATATGAGCATTTAACTGAGCTAATATGTCAGGAGTAACTTGATTTGGCCTATTGTTATGTTTTCCACGCCGGTCTATTGGAGTAGTCACATTGAGTTTCATGTGGTCGATTATTCTGTTGATCCTACCTTTTTTTTATTCCGTGTATAGCAAGCAGTGCATTTTTACATACAGGAACTTTAGTAGCATTTTCTTTAACCTAAAACAGATAAAATGTGAGTACCATACCACTCCCTCTTTGACATTCACAAATGTGTGCGCTATAACCAGAATAAATTTAAGTAGGTATCAAAATATCCACTTACAGAAAATGTACAATAAACACTTTTTTGGTTTATTATTTTCATCGCTGCGTTTTCTGTGCTGTGCAACTTGTTTTATGGCAATGTTTCCAGATAAATATGCATCCTGCAAGTCCTTGCTTGGCAGTTTATAAAATGTTTTAAATATTGCCACTCTGGTATCAGCTGTAACTCTGTCAAAACATTTCATTTTGCAGTTACATGCATTTCCTAGTTGTTTTTCTGGTACTACTTGTTTCAAAGTATTAACATATTCTTTGCCAGCAGTTTTGCGTTCCTTCCTCACATTTCTTTGCCACTGCTTTTCTTTCCTCAACCGTTTCTTGCCTTTATCTTCCCTTAAAGTGAGGTTAGGTTCCTCAGTTTCACTACCTTCTGATGGTATATATTCAGGGTCTGTTTGAGAATCACTGCCAGCGTAAGGATCCTCCTCTGATTCTGATGAAGAACTCATTGTGCACTATTTAATACCACAATAAATAGGTTAACAATAACACTACACTTCACATAAACACACTGTTGTAGTCACGTACACAGTACACAACTACCCACAATACTTTGCAAAAACTGGACATGACCAGTTCATGTCCACTTCTTGCACAGTACTTAGTAGGTAGACAACCAACATCGCACTCGTATATGATCTATGTTAGCGGCAGAAGTCTAGTTCTTGCTCAGAACGATGCAGTAACGATTCAAGAACATGTCCAAACAAATAACTCATTTTCGATAAAAAATGGACATGTCCACTTCTTGCATTGGCCCCTTCAATTTCTATTTAAGAAATTTCAAAACCAAAACTTTATTTGGTTCCACAAAACTCCTCCATTCTTTGTTACGGGAAAATTAAAAATTAGAGACCCATAGCACCAATTTCTCCTACTATAACATAAATTATAACTACCACATGGCTAACTCGACAGGTCGGAGATCGGGTCGGTTCGGCGATATAAAGTCAATGGGCGCCAGTGATGATAATTGATAATCTCTAGATAGTACAGCTCGTCACAAGCCTACTACATGTACGTTCTAGCAGACTTAATAAATTCGATAATGCTTTCTTTACGTTAACAAAAGTGATCTTGGATAGTAGTAAACCGGTAGTATAACAAAGTTTACTGTATATTTATTAAGTCCATAGCTTGTATAAATACCGAAAACACCTGACTTCTGCATCTAAAATAACAAAACAAGCAAACAACGATATACGTTTAATAAATCTGTACATTAACAAAAACAAAAAAAAAAGTAGTATACAATCTGGTGGGTGAAGGTGAAATAATAACACCGGGTCGGTATTATTATTTACAAACTCTATAAAGAAAACGGAATGTCTAAGTTTTCATCGTCTTACAATCTAATTTTATTTACACAAAAGAAAAATATTTGTAAGAAACTAGCTATTTTGTTGTAGGCACATTAAATGCATACAACAACCAAAAAGGTAAACAAATTTATGCGTCAGGCTTATTATTAGTGTACAGCCGACGAAAAAACCAACTATAAGTTAACATATTTTGTAATTACGTAAACTAATATAGCTCTGAGTAAGTTACCGGCTTTTAAAATGCTACCAGTAAACTTTACACTATATCCTGAAACAATTTTTTATGCTTTACTTAGCTTTGATAAACAAACAATTAAATTGTATTTATGAAAATTTTACAAACTGTTTTTATTGCTGGTCTTGACCCTGAAACTTATTCGGGTTGAAATTTAACATGAATCTTAATTCAACTCGTAACTTAAAATATTAAATAGCAAATGCTTCTTAAAACTATTGCAACGGAACAAAACGGTCGATGCGACCTTTAGATATCAATAAAATGCGTAACGCGGAAGAATTCAACTTTCTTGGTGGTGTATGTTTATTAGCGGCACAACACATATTATTTTAAATTGATACACGCACTAATAAATTCTAACACGGAGAAAGATATAACTTCTCTAGTACTGCTTCTAAGACGACAAGATGGTTGTTTAAGAAATCTGAGCAATAACCTCCAATACGAAGATACTGTTGCGTATGGTGACAAAACACAATTAACACAACCTGTGCTTCAATCTTGACAAGATATACTTATGGTACATGGTCTTCCTGACACCAATATTGTTTGAAATTCTTTGTGGCCAAGCTACAATCAGCAATACGCTGCACTGGGAAACCTGCACCTCAAAGAAGGTTCCCATGCCAAGCAAGAATTCACAATAAAACAAGGTTTTAGAAGCTCTTTAGTATAAGAACTGCATCATCTTGTATACGTACACCTTAACTCATGTTGCAAAAAGCAAGACTGTAGAACTGCCGAGAGCGGTCCGTATGGGACAAACTAATTAAATTTAAACTTAAATTAAACTAATTAAGTTAACTCTGACAAAAATAACAGTGTGGGGCATTTAGAAGGGATGGAATCTCAGCATTAAGCCGCACTAGCGCGAAAATCTTGTATTGGGCAATAATAATATTTCCCCAATAATCTAATTGGTTACCTTAAAATATTATTTTCGAGAGAAAACAAGACATACTCAAATCGCTGATATGTAATAAATTTGTCGATCTTTGACAAGTTAATGCAAAAGAATTGGAATTAAATTTAGAAATAATCGTTAAATAGATTAATAGAAATAAAATAATTTCTCAGGGTAACTTTATTTATCTCGACTCATGTGCACTAAGATTTATGATGTTTGTACACCGTAGAATGGGACTATTTGAAAATGCAGGAGTTACTTGAGAAAATTAAAAAAATAAGGTTTGTAGGCAATATAACAGCCATCACATTGATGATATAATCGTAAACCTCACTTCTGAGTAAATAGTTGGTAGATGTGTACGTTATAGCGTTAACGATGTCCGTAACAAAAAACTGACAATCATGTAGGCATTCCTATTTAACGAGCAACAGGAAAATATTACTTTCATTTAACACTTAAATATATAGTGTTAACGTGGGACTATCCGTTTGATTTAATGAACCTGTGGTTAATGCTAGAAGCTTATGTTGATAAAAACGGGTTGCAATTATCACAAAATAATTGCCCTGGAAAAGACTGGGCAATAAATTTTATAAAACGGGCCTCTCTTGTCGCAGCTGTTATTGATAACGTTTCTCTAAATTCATCAAAATTATCGTCCGGAACTGATTATCATCATTAATCATGAATTTCGACAAAACAAATTTAACAGATAATCCAAAAGCGAAAAGATTATTTTTTAATAGAGGGACAAAGTACCCCAAAATGGTTATAAATACCATCAAAACAGTAGTCAGTCTCGTGTATGCTGGGACAGCTGACGGTCAGCACGTAGTATACAAGGCCGAACATCTCTAGGATCAATGGACCTTGAGAGGTTGTCCTGAAACAAGGTATAACAGATCTCGAAGTGGATGGTTTGATAACACTTGTTTTGAGGACTAGTTTTACACTGTAGTTGTCCCTTTTGTTAGAAATAAAGAAGGTCAAAAGGTAATATACTTGCACTCGAACATCACCGAATACGTTTTGATTTAAATTCTAGGTTTTAATTGGGGACAATTAGTTCTCACATTTTGCACTAACGGCTGAATATTGCCTTTGTGTGTCTTCCCAGCATTGACACTCATATTATGCAACCATTGGACATAGCCTTTTATGCGCCACTTAACAAATATTGTAGAGATATTTTAACCTAGTGGAAGAAAACAAAAGACAGCAGACAATAGTCATTGAGCAAGGATGCTTTACCGAGTCTCCTCGTTGCATTACAAAAAAAAACTGGATAGAAATGGTAAAGGAAGGAAAAACCTAATTTCTGTATTTGAGAAAGTCGGACTACGCCCAGTGAATTCTACCAGACCTAAGTCAAGGCTGTCCCAAGAAAGAAATACCAGAAAATGTTAATTCAATGGTGTCAAAAGTAATTCTAGACAATATCCGCTCAGGTTAATCAAATAAGACTTCAGAACGCCGTAAAGGTCTTGCTTGAGATTGAACCAGGGAAGAAGATTTGATTGCAGCGTTAACAGCAGGACAAAAAGACTCAAATGAGAATACCAGCACGTTTGGTTAAAAAGTTTAATTCTACATTCAGGAGAAAACAATGAGGATGTGGAAATTCCTTCTAAAAGTGAAGATGAAGAGAACAACTTAATTTTATCTGATGATGATAGCTGTGATATGGACGCTAACAGTATGAATGCTGTTGAAAAGCAACAGGTTTCGGTAGTAACATCAGAGGTAGGTGACTGGATTATTGCTCACTATGAAGTCAAAGGACGTTAGGACAAAAGATATGGAAGTCTAAAAAATTATTAACACACTACATGAATATAACGATTCTTAGTAAAACAAAAAGAAAGGTGAGGGAAATAAATTAAAAAGAGAGTATATACATTTCTGCAGCGGAGTTGCTAAAGAAAAAAGATCAAAGGCCTTAGTTTTCATAGCTATCAAGACAAAGTACCTGAAAAATATTAGAGACTGGTCAGCCATAAGTGAGGAAATTATTACAATGGAGCTGAGGTTACAAGGACAAGACCTGGTAATAGTGGTGAAAAGTGAAAGACACGTTTCTCAAAGAACTGGGAGAGGTTTTGATAAATTTGAAAATAAAAATAGGTCGGTAAGGCAAAACAGAATACAGTAATACAATACAATATTCCCTAAAAATACAAAATCAATTTTTTCAACACAGGAAAATCCATAAATGTATATGGGAACAAAAAACTAAAAACTTAAAATCTCACGTAAACATTATAGATGTCAGAGTGAAAAAAGTGAAAATTTACTTAAAGCTATAGCTCACAGTACACATAAAAATAAAAACACAAAAAAATGAAAGTACAGGTACAAACACAGAGAGACAAGCTATACAACCAAAATACAACCTAGACAGTTTTTATGACGAGTCCACAGTTTTATTATATAAATCTAGATAAGCCGAAAAGATAATAAATGAACTCACAGGCACACCAGAAAAAATGTATAATACATTAAAAGCATACATAGATAAAGCAGCAAAGGAAGCCTTAGGAGAAAAAAAACCACAAAGAAATATAAAATACTGGTGGAATAAAGAACTAGGAGACCTTGTAAAACAAAAGAAGGAATTGTACAAAAAATGGCTTACCACAAAGATCCCGGAAACACAAATATATAGAAGATACTGCTACATGGTGAAGAAACAAGTCATAAAAGAGAAAAATTGATACTGGGAGAGAAAAAATACAGAAATCGATGGGTTATTGGGTAGTTCAAAATCAAGAACAGCCTGGAAAACAGAACGCTGAAAACAAATAGAAACGAAAGAGTGACGATCGACCCCATTGGACCAGAAGAGTGGAAAAAATGCTATGAGGATTTATTAACAGAGAAAAGAGCAGAAAATGAACTATCTTTAAAATGTATGAAAAATCACAAGTTACCTGGTCCTGGAGGTATACCCGTAAAACTATTTAAATATGCTCCTTATATAGTACTAGAAAACTTAACACTAATATTTAACAAATGTCTGAAAGGAGAAAATATACCATCTGAACGGAAAGCTGCCCATATCAGCACGATATACAAGAAAGGAAATAAAAAAGATTCTACATAACAATTATCGAGGGCTTAGTGTTATAGCTTCAATGGATAGACTGTATGGCAAGGTTTTAAAAGAAAAAATAGAAAGCCAATTTGAGGAATGGAAGGAGCAGAGCGGCTTTAGACCAGGAAGATCATGTGTTGATAACTTGTTTAGTATGGAGAAATCAATAGCGTATAATAACTCACTACATCTGCTATTCGTTGACCTAAGAAAGACATTTGATAGTGTCCCAGTAAACAAACTTTGGGATAGCCTAAGAGAAAACAAAATCCATCCACAATATATTAATGCAGTCAAAAACTTTTACAAAGACAACATAAGCTGTGTTAAGATAAGACAAGGATGTACTACAGAGTAAACAAAGGTCTGAGGCAAGGGTGCTGCTTATCTCCTACTCTTTTCAAGATTCATTTAAACTCAGCACTGAAACGGTGGTTCAAGAAATGTAGTAAAATGGGTGTCCAAATTGGGAAGGAATTTATTACGACTTTATTATTTGCTGACGATCAGGTTGTTGCAGCTGAGTACATTGATGATGCAACGTATATGATTAAAAGACTAGTGAAGGAATTTGATAAATGGAGTCTAGAATTAAAATAGAAAAAACTGAATATATGGCGATAGGGGATCTAGGCCAAGACACACAAAAAATACAAATACCTCGGAGTCACATTAACAGAAGATGAAAACGACAAAAACGATATCCTACAGAAAATAGGTAGAAGACAAACAATTACAAGTCAGTTAAACTCACTACTATGGAACAAAAATCTACAAAAAAAAAACCAAAAGACACCTATTTACGGTGGAGAGTACAATTACATATGGCTTCGAAGTTTGTACAATACAAAAGAACATGCGGAACCAAATAAATGTAGAAGAAAATAGTTTTTGGCAAAGATGCTGTGGATACACACTACAAGATGAACGTAGGAACAACACTAACTGACACAATAGAAAAAAAAAAACAGCTTTCCTGGTATGGACATATGAGAAGAATTACAGATGACAGACTTCCAGTAAAAACATAGAGATGGATCCCTGAAAGAAGAAAGAGAAGATTAAGGCCAAAGAAATCATGATATGATGGAATTAGTACTGCCAAGAAAAGACGAGATATAGAAGAAGAGTCATGGCAAAATAAGAAACAATGGCTTTCGGACTGCGATAAACCGCCAAGATTGCTGTAATAGAGTCGCTAATAAAACAAAAATGAAGTCAAAAATGTCTCCAAGCATTTTGTTGGTCAAATCAAAAATGCGGAAACTTAACCTGATTTAATATTTCAAGTAGAATTCTTTAGGAAATCGATTAAAACCGAAAAATTTGTAACTTCTACAAAAAAAGACTGTGATAATATCACTTTGGACATGATTGGAAGGAAATTGGAAAATTCACGAGTTGCAGGAACAGGTAAAAAAATTTTATGTGTTTGATCTTGATTTACATTCTTGCAACATTTTGTAAATGCTACTTATGTTCTTATAATGTAGTTTGTGTATTAATAAAATAATAAATTTCCTACTTTCTGAATTTTTGCCAAGGAAAATGATTCTTATGAAACAGAAAATTTTTTTCTACATCCCAAATACCCCCTGAAGAGAGATTACTAGAACGTTATTGGGATTTTTAAATGATTGCCAAATAACCCTACCGGGAAAAATAAAAAAATTTATTTTAAAATTCAAATTTTAAAATTAAAATATGATATTAAGACAATATTTCTTGAAAAACTAAACAACAAATGTGTTTTACTTAGGACGAAGTGATATCCAGGATACGTTCAACGAAATACTAATGTAATAAGCGATACAAAGCGGAACTTGTTAATAAAATGAGATCCTTTGACGTTAATTATTGCTCGGAAAATGCCATTTTAACAAGCGGAGACCTAGTTTTGCAAAATAATACAACTTTTAAACGCTTTTAACAAACACGTGAAGTTTCTAGATTTAATGATTTGTCAGAAATAAAGCAACCTGCGCTATCTGCCATGCTACTTCTATTTATGTGTAAGCCATACATAACAAGAACTGCAGTCGATTTTTTCCAAAAATTATTTAAAAAGCAAAAACCTTTCTTTTCAATTTTTCTTATCGGCCGATGTCACTGTTAACGAAACAAAACTGTAAGTAAGATTATGAGACCTTTACATGGAATTCTATTTACTAAACTGTTCTTTAAGCTCTTAATGCAGTAATTAAGAAATATCAAGCAATCATCATTATTCCTTACAAGGTATTGTCATAATTAAAGAAAAGACAGTCTATGTACTTACGGATTTTCCTGCAAATTGAGCAAATTACGAGCGTGGTCTGAAAAGTTTCCGACCTAACAAAGATACAAGACATTTTTTCTGAAATTTTTTTTTTATTTTTTAACATAGTCTCCTTGTAACTCTACACACTTCTCCCAGCGATGCTCCCATCTCTGTAACCCATCCAAATAGTACTCGCCATTTTTCTCTGCAAAATAATTGTTCACGAAGGTGATTGCCTCTTCATTTGACGAAACTCTTTGTCCTCCGAGCGCAATTTTTAGATGAGAGAACAAAAAGAAGTAGCTTGGGGCTAGATCTGGGGAGTAAGGCGGATGGCCAAGCAGTTCAAACCGTAATTCGTGGATTTTCGCCATGGCAACCGCTGAGGTGTGAGACGGTGCGTTGTCTTGGTGAAACAGGATTTCAAATGTGGCCGTTTTTTCGCAAGTTCTGCCTTCAGCTTGTCAAGTAATGATGCATAGTATGCTCCTGTAATGGTTTTTCCTTTTTGAAGATAATCGATTAAAATGACTCCATGACTATCCCAAAAAACAGTCGCCATTACTTTCCCAGCCGAAAAAAACAGTTTTTGGAGCCGGTTCCACCTTTGCAGTCCACTGTTTGGACTGTATTTTTGTTTCGGGCGTATAATGGTGTATCCAAGTTTCATCTACAGTAATTAATCGGCGCCAAAACTCGGATTTATTTCGCCTAAACTGCGCCAAAAGAGCGTTGGAAATATTCATTCGAACACGTTTTTGGTCTAACGTGAGCAAACGCGGCACCCAACGCGCGGACAGCTTTTTCATGCCTAAATGTTGATTTAATATGTGACAAACACGTTCTTTTGATATGTTCATAACCTCTGCTACTCTCTCACTTTAATTCGGCGGTCGTCTAGCACCATTTGGTGAACTTTGGCGATGTTTTCGTCGGTAGTTGCAGTTTTTGGACGTCCCGAACGTTCATCGTCTGCCAAGCTCTTACGGCCACGTTTAAATTCAACAGCCCAAATTGCACTGTGGTAAATGATGGTGCAGAGTCCCCATACACAGAATCCAACTCATCTTTTATTTGCGATGGCGTATTGCCTTTCAAAAACAAATATTTAATGACAGCTCGATACTCGATTTTGTCCATTTTCACAAAAAAACTCACATCAACTCACTCAAACGACTGTTACATAAAAACTGCGCGTCCAAAATGGCTGAAACTTTGGTGAGTAACTGTCAACAGATGAACAACGAAATTCAGTAGCTTTTATTTACGAGTGCTGCCATCTTCACGTTGAGATCGGAAACTTTTCAGACCACCCTCGTAAAGTGAAAATCAAAAGTCGGTCCTGTATGAAGCATCGACGATCTAGAAGAATTAGCTGGTAGTGTTCTAGAAGTCACTAAATATTGAACTTTTAATAATATAAAATAGTGTCAAATAAAAATTGTCATTGTTATGCTTTTTAGAATGCAAAATAAAAATCTTCTCACTTTTTTGATTGAAAGAATTTCACAACTATTTACTTAAAAAGGATGTTTGTTTACACGTAAAGTTTGCTAGCACGCAAAAAAGGTATTTACCTAAATTTCTAAAGAACTAATATAGCGTCTCAGTATACCCTGTTAGCTTTTAATAAAGCAAGTCTTCTAGAGTTGTACGTTTTTCTAATAACTTATAAAAAAACGATTTGACGAAAGTTATATTTGATTTAATAAATGTCTTTCAGAAGAAATGACGAAAAGGGTAAAGGCAACATGAAATATTTGATTTGCTCTTATATGACACTAGACACAGAATATTTCGAGAGCAGGATATTAAATCTAAGTAACAAAGAAGTTTCCTTCTCATTTTCTCCTCAGAACTTCCAATTAATAACTCAAGGAGATGCCATCTTGCGAAAGCAACGTTAATACAATGCATAATTAAAGTACCTAATTGAACCGCGTCCTTATTAGTGTGATATAATGCTTGCTCTCCGCACGCACAGAGACTGTTTCTCAACTGTTTGTGTATACCGTGCTGATTGCGGAAAGGCGTCATTTTAATAAGGCGTTTGCGGTTTGGCGCTTGACGTTTCTTCGACAATAGTTTTACATGTACTTCACACCCTTTAACACGCTTGTCATCGTCACCGTAATCTTAATCAGGTTAGGGTGAGGATTACAAAACCTTTATATTGTTACTATAACTGGGTGTGTATGAGTTTGTGGAAACATGGATTAATAAGGGGATGGATGGATAAACCTTAAGGGGTTATTATTGTGTATGTATGTAGATACTATATCGATTCTAACTAGTCGAGCACGTGAAATTGAATGAAACCTTTTGTTCTGTACAAATTTAATAAACAACGTCTTTGTGACTGTGGACAATATAATTTTCTAGCTTTATGAACGAGTGCGTAACAACAGATGAGTAAACTAAGGGTTTAATGTCAAATGGCAGGTTGAAACTGTATTTACAGAGAAAACAGGCTTTTCGTATCGGAATTTAAAGAATAATAATTATTAATACAAGGTAAAGAGCTTTGAGGGAAAAGGTGGAAGAGATTATTATTCTGTAATATTTTGTAATATATCCTCGAGAATAAATTTAAATAATTTCTGTTATATTAGTTCAGTGTAGAATTTTACATAAATATATAAATTAAATGTTTTATAATTTACAAGCAAGTTTTGTTGTTATATACAATTTATGTGAATAGTGGAGAACTTTTATTTGACACAATAATTCTACATTATTTATTTATTTGTTCGTTACACCTGTTAAACAAAAGCGTTTCATTGTTTTTGCCCTAAAAATTGCTTTTATGCAATGATTTTCATGGAAATTCAAACTGAGAAGGGAAAATTCCCATTTCTGAATGAAAGTAAATTATAAAAAACCTGTAAATGTCAATTCGCCTAATAATACTTGTTTTGCAATGAATTTTGCAACTTTCGCATATAACTTATTATTCACTATACTTGCTCCAAAGCAATGACAGGAACTCCCTTGCGCAATTTGTCAAATTATAATTATTATTGTATAAGTATCACTCGTTCGTGATTAACTCGCAAATTCTGAGAAATGCAGTGCTACACTTAGCTAAAACAATACAGCGATAATAATAAGTTAAGATGCTTTCATGTGGAACGCATGATCAATGGTTTCCTATATTTTTTAGTAGTTCAAAAATGAAAGGAAACAGTTAAGTGGAAATTTTATTGAAATGAGCAATTTTTAAAAGTTACAAAAATCTAATAACCTCTGTTGATTGGTAAATAATTATTTTTCTGATTGTAATCTGTCAAACAAAATAAAAGTTGATTAACACGTTAAGCACGGCATGGTATTGAAAATATACCACGGTTCTTGAGGACTTGGGGAGGGCCAAGTCTTGCGTAAGACCACGTCCACACTGAGCATTTAGACGGCGTGAGTTTCTCAATGAACCACGCTATCGTGTTAATTATATGGGAAATGTTGAACTGCCGTTCTAGTGACCCATCTATAGTTTTGGGCCGGTAACCTTAACTCACGTTGTTGAGTTTTTCAATACGCACAAAGGAACCTATTGCATATTTTTTAGGGGTCACGACCCTCCGTTTTTTTTTGGGCTTATTCGATATAGCTTTGAAAGCTCTAACCATTGTTACTCTTTATAGAAAGAAGAATCTGCCAAAAACGGCACCAAAAGCCCGAAAACCTACCTGGAATGTCAGAAGTTTAAATCCTTGCCGCGCCGTCCGAAGCGGGTAAAAGAAAGTAATAATACTTGTCCAGTAGATAGAGCTTTTAAAGCTCTATCGAATGAGCCCAGAAAACGGGGGTTAGTACCCCTAGAAATTTGTATGCCGACCCTTTTGCAACAGGTTCTTTAATCTATAGATATCGAAGTACAAACGTTGTACCACAAAAAAAATATAATAGAAAAGCAACAAAAAAAAACAGAAAAGACTAAATTTGAAAAAAGACAGTTTTAGGCCCAGGAGCTTCAATGTCGGCGTTCTACACCCGTGCTTAACGTGTTACAATTGTATTTTTTCTCTTAGCTATCAGCTTCTTTTCAAAGCAGAAGGTTTCAAGTAAGTAAATTGATTACAGGAAAATTTTATGTTAGATATGGTTTTAAATAATTTGATAGTAACTGCAGATAATCTTCAATAACCTAATGAACATGAAGATATATTAGAAAAATGACGTCCTGGTTAAGACATAATTGATAATGTAAATGTAACGTCTGAAAGTTTAAAAAACAGAGCTCAAAGATTGTACTTCAAATAGCTACAAGAAAATATATTTAGCAATGCAGTTAAAGAATCTGAAAGACAGCTTGAAGACAAAACATACAGTGAGGGGCTAAATTTTCTTCTTCTTACTTCCTTGCCTTCTGTTTATTGAGCACCCTTGACTATATCTCCGTTATTATTAAAGATAGACCCATCAATATCTACATTACTGTATTCGAGAGACAAGGTTCTATCCAAATCTGTAGAAATATACAGGGTGTTCCATTAAAAAAAAAACAATTTTTTTTTCGTGCAGCTTTTTAGAATCATCCTGTAGAAAATCAGATGCACGCCAAAAACGGCAAAAGACAAAATAAAATCGACGTGTCTCGGCGTTTTTACATAAAAAAAATTATTACGGTTTTATTTAATGTATTCCATAATTTAGCCGCTCACTGTATAAGAGAAAAAAGAGTATTAACCAGAAACAATCAGATTTAGAGTGAATTAAAAGGGACAAAGATAAATAAACAGATAGAAAAAATAACCAACTTAAAACCTTGTTTCTCTTGTTTGAAACAAGTCGGTTAGCATTCAATATCTCCTTGCAAAAACCAAAAATAAGTGGAATTAACGGTTGCAAAAAAAATGCATCATCAATTTATTACATTCAGAAGATGGTTGAAGCAGATTTATTGAATGCTGTTAGCATGGATAATCTAAAGGTTATGCAAGGCGAGCTATCAACTTGTGATACAAAAACAATTTTTCGCGCTTATAACGTCCCAAGGGTTGTAATAAATCATTACGTGCATGTTCCAAACGAGAATGAATTTAGTTTACGAACGAATATTACAGTCTCGACGTGATTACGCTCTGGGCTTTACCTCGAGAGCAATAATCACGTCTTGATTGCAACAAATTACTTTCCTCCCTTAATACGTAAATAACTATATTATTACAAGGGAAGAAATCGATGTTTTATTAAGAATTGAATTTTATTAAGTTGAAGTGGCAGAAACAAGCAAACAAACCACTACATCTACGTTGTTTGCTAAAGGTTCAACCATTTCTATAATTGGTAAAAAAGCAATTTTTGGAGGTTGAAAAGTTCAACCGTAGGTCATAGTAAATAATGAATGATAAAACCAGACAGTGAACCATTAATGATGAAATAGTATAGACTATTTCCATTGTACATGGTGACTGAAGGTTTCCTGGTAAAAGATATACTTCAACAGTAAGTGAGCGGTAAGTGGTTTGTAGGAGAAGCAAGACTGTGGATCACCGCAAGAGATTTCATAAAGAGATAGATTCGACCCTACAATAACACTGCATTATTTTAAAAATTTCAAAAGCACAAGTATGTAATCTTTAAGATGAGTGTTTTGTAGATCGACATAGAGATCGAAACTCGACCATAGGAAGCCCGCGAAGAGAAAGGTTCAACTGTAGATCATCGCAGATGATGAATGGCAAAACCAAACTGAATCAGCAATGGTGAGTTGTATAGAACAACTAAAGATAGTTTGATGTAAGGCCAAATCCAAGCGGGAACCACCAAAGGTGATCTAATAACTATAAACTGTGACTGTTAGCCACTGTAGCTGATTTGCAGAAAGGTAAAGCTAGCTGTGAGCCACCGAAGGTGACTTTTTAGAAAACATAGTAAAGTTTGAAAGAATCAAATTAGCATCACTTTAGATCAAATAATGGTCTATATAGTGATTCTTTTGCTCAATTACAAGGGACCCAGGAAGGGCAAAATTCAACCGTAGATCACTACAGATGATGTAGTGACATTGATATGGTTTTTATCTTGGTGTTAAACCTAACGGTAGTTTAGAGACGAGCCATCGAAGGCTTCCTGGTGAACAATATGTTTGACGGTAAGTTACCGTAGATAAATAGTAAAAGAAAACAATTAAAGAAAAAGACAACAAATAATCCTTAAAATGAATTTTCTGGAGCTTTTCCTAAAGAGGAAAGAAAAGAGCCTTTATAAGAACAAGGATTCGACTGCAAATTACCGCTCTTACTGAATGTCAAAATATCTCTGTAATGTTCAAATGAATCGCTGTAGATAGATGCTATAACTTTCACTGTGAATCACCATAGGAGAATTGACGCAGAGTCAAGACTGACTCTTAAACTAAATTAGCATGGTAGACAAATGTGGAAATTAAAACTCAACGTATGAGGTTCAAGAAAGACAAATATTAACTGCAGGTCATCGCAGATGATGGATGGTAAAACATAGTCTACTAAAGATACCTTGATGAATGAAAGAGTGCAGCCTAGTAAAAAACAGTCTGTCCGTGGGCCACCTGGGAATATAACACTTGAGAATAGGGTTGTTAAAAGAGCAATCTTCAACCAAGTATTGCTAAAGTACGTACTGTAGAATTGACTGTGGACCACAGCAAAACAACGTAAATTTACTAAAAAGTCATTATTAAGGGCGAAGTTCAACCATAAAGATCCCTGCAAGGAAAAATTCGACTGCAGATTACCGTAGATGGTGGATGACAAAATTTGTATTTGTGAACTTGATGTGGCTGATTGGGCCACCGAAGGTTTCCTTGAGACTGGGAGAAAGCGTAGGTAAATGATAGAAGAAGATAGACTATAGAGCAAATACCGAGCTTGCAATCAAATCGGTATCACCCTGTAACATGCTAACATAATAACTAAGATGGGTTTGCAACTTACCGTGGCATTTGAAACCCAAATCGCAACTAGACGG
This sequence comes from Ignelater luminosus, assembly GCA_011009095.1. NCBI lineage: Eukaryota > Metazoa > Arthropoda > Insecta > Coleoptera > Elateridae > Ignelater > Ignelater luminosus. The sequence continues at coordinate 13,119 of VTPC01090413.1, read as the reverse complement.
ACCGAAAAGGATAAAGTTTGACTGTAAATCACAGCAGATGGTGAATGGCAAAAGTTGTTTGTGGACCACTAATGTTGGCAGCCTGTAGAGTCGTCGACTACAAAAGGAAGCTTGTAAAGGGCAGCGTCGGTGGTGACAAGAGGCTTCCTGGTGGAAGATAAAGTTAGCATATGAGCTGCTGCAGGTGGAAGAAACTGTACTGGGCGCCGTAAGAGATTTGATGAGAAGCAAAGACCGACTTTACAATCATACAAGTATAAACATTACCTTAGAAGATTCCCAAGGCAACAAACAATTTTTAAAATGAATTTTTTGTAGCTTGCCCTGAAGAAGAAGACTGAAGCGTAAAAGCTCTCATATGAACAATATTTGACTGCAAAGCACCGCACTTAAAGGATGACAAAATACCTTTGTAAATCACCGATGGTGTAGGTCTATGAGTAGGTAAAAGGTAAAGCCTCTCCGTGATTACCAAAGGTTAGCTGCTGACAGAGAATGTCCAAAAAAATCGCTGTAGATAGATGGTAGAAGTTTCACTCTGAATCACCGTAAGAGAATTGATGCAGAGTCAAAACTGACCCTTTAATTAAATTAGCATGGTAGACAAATGTAGAAATTGAAACTCAACGTGTGAGGTTCGAGAAAGACAAAGGTCAACTGCAGGTCATCGCATTTAATGGATGGTACAACACAGTCGCTAATGTGGTGTACTTGATGAATTAAAGAGTGCAGCTTAGTAAGAAACAGTCTGTCCGTGGGAATGGCCTAGGGAATGTAAAACTCGAGAATGGGATTGCTAAAAAAGCAATGTTCAACCGAGCATCGCTGTGGTACATGCAGTAGAATTGATTGTGTATCACCGTAAGACAACGTGAATTTAATAACAGCTTGAGGGCGAGAAGAGACTCGAATGCAGACTATCGTAGATGGTGGATGGCAAAATTTATATTTGTAAACTGGATGTAACCCATGGTGTCACTAAAGGCTTCCTTGAGACCGTGACAAAGCGTAGGTAAATGATAGAAGAAGATAAACTGTGTGTCGCCGTAACAGAATTTTTAAAGAGCAAAAACCGATTTTATAATCAAATTGGCATCACTCTAGAACATGCAAACATAAAACTAAGATGAGTGCTGTTCACTGTGATGTTTGAAACTCAATCGCAACTAGAGGGACCGAAACGGATAAAGTTTAACTGTAAATCACAGCAGTTGGGAATGGCAAAAGTTGTTTGTGGACCACTAATGTTGGTAGTTTGTAGAGTCGTCGACTACAAAAGGAAACTTGTAAAGGGCAGCTTCGGTGGTGACAAAAGGCTTCCTGGTGGAAGATAATGTTAGCATATGAGCCGTTGCAGGTGGAAGAAACTGTACTGTTTGATGAAAAGCAAAGACCGACTTTACAATCACACAAGTATAAATATTGTCTTTAAAGCATTCCGAAGGGGACAAATTAGTTTTTTTACAGTTTGCCATGAAGGTTGAAATAAAACTATAGAAAACTTAGGAAAGAAGAGAAATATCAGCTGTAGATAAGTCACAGCAGATTAGTTGGTAGAACTTATAGTCCTACTGTACGCAGCCAAAGGTGGCGAGCGTAGTGTAAGATGAAGTCCGACTGTGGACTAGGTACTATGAGGTTTGATGGAGAGCAAACGGTTTTTTCTAGTTTGTTGTGTAGAGCAAAGCATAACCGTAGAAGATCCGGGAAGGAGCAAGTTCGAATGAAAGTCATCACATTTTGGTCAAGAGTACAATCACCGCCACCGGAAGTTTCTGGATTGTAAAAAACTTTAACTGTTTCCCAATGGGTAAATTTTGATAGAGAGCAAAATGTTGCAGCTTGCCATGAAACGTGAAGCGTAACTGTAGGAGCTCTAAAAGTAATGAAGTTTAAATGAGAATAATTACAGATGGTAATAGATAAAAGCTGTTTGTGAACCACCAATGCTATCTTGAGCTATAAATTATCAAAACTGGTTGTTGGTTGGGACTGCTGGTAGAGAACAAAGGTACGTACAAAGCTTACGTGCGAGCTACCGTAGGTGGTTTACTACAGAGTGAATCCTGACCCTACAAATCTAATTGGCATGGCCTTGAAAACTTTAAGGGAATAATCTTTAAAATGACTATTTATGCAACTGCTGTAGAGAGTGAGGTTTAACAAAAAGGTTTAATTTGAAAACGTAATTAATACGTCAAATTTCCTCTATAGTCAAATGCGTTAACACATTTTGATATAAGACCACATTACATACTCGACGCTCAAACAATCGTTAATTAGTAAAATTGAGTATTTGAAAATATTTTGTTTTATGTTGCTTTGTATTTCATTAACTAAATATTTACATTCAACTTTGATTTCATAAGCAAAACTAATCAATAACATAAATATTTTAGTTTACATTGCAGAAAAATGTAAATAACTTGGAGATACGGTTTTGTATTTTTTTTAAATTAAAAAGGATAAAATTCGAAAGTAGGGCATAGCAAATAATGGATGGCAAAACAAGTTTCTAAATCACCAATGGTGGGCTTGGTGTTGAGCAGAAGCTACTAAAGGTAGCTTGATAGAGAGCAAAGTCTGCGATAACTAGAGGTTCCTGGATGATATAAGAACTTTGTGGCCTAACGTATAAAGTTTGATTAAGAGCAAAGTATTTTGGCTACTCGTCGTGAAGAGTAAAATGTAACGGTAGGGAGTTCTGAAACAGCCAAGTTCAAATGAGTTTTGATGAAGTGTAAGGCCCGACTGTTAGCCTAATAGGCGATGGATACACTGATACAACAAGGGATGGAAAAACGCGAAAATAAGTCGGTTGATGGCGTGATTTATCTAGAGCATCGAGACTCGCATGGAAATAGGGCGACTTGATAGGGGCGTAGTGCACTTTCTCACAGGCCACAGGTGATTTCAATTCTACCTGGCGTGCTTAGGGAGGTTAGGCAAAGAGAAAGGAAAGGAATGAATAGCGCGAAAGACGTCATATTTGTTTGGTCACTTAAAAAAATGGCATCGAAAAGCAACAGATTAAAACCTTGTTACAGACGACAGAAAAATCTACACGATGCGAAAAGATTAAACAGAGTGAAAGAATGATCGTAAAAAATATATGAATTCACGGGAAGTATCGAGCGTTCTACAAAGACCCTTAGGCGAAAAGACAAGGACCTTGAACTAGGGCAGGTAAGAGAGCTGCCCGGAGCTTGTAGGAATGCGAGATTTCTAGCTATTTAGGAAATATGACTGTTATCTGGCACACGCCACGTGCCTATCTCGTTACCGGCTTTGAGATGCGTGCCTTGGTATCCAGACGGAATAATTTCTCAGACCGCTTGGCCAGGCTAGAACGGCGAACCGAAACGTCGGAAGTAGGAAAGTACTTGATTGTTTTGATAACCCTGGTCATACTTTACCGTTTAATTATTATAAGCGTCTAACCTAAAAAACCTAAAGAACGTTAGTGAAAGGTAGCAAATGACAATGATACTTTTTCAGTCGTTCAATAAGTGTTTCTAAGAAATCTGCATGCTTTTTACAGACAGCTCAGGACTGTCTTTCGACGGAGGACAAAACACGAAATCGATCAGGGTGGGACAGAAACTGGAGGCGGAACCGCTGTAGGCAACTGTAACTGGTTAATAGAATAAACCGGCAATGGATAACTTTAAGGAAAACGATCAATAATGGATCGGTTTATTTGTTTCTTATTTTTTATTCTCTTTGCGCACCAGCAGAAGATGTAGCAGAAGGTGGGGTATCCTCTGCGCCAATTATAGCGTGGTCCGAACGAAACAAATTGTATTGTGCGTCCAGTAAAAGAGAAAATTCAAACATGAGCTGCTTCAGGTGGTCTGGTAGAACCGTAGGGCACTGTAGATGGTGAAGCCTGACTGTGAACCACCGTAGATGTTTTAGCGATAGGTAAAGTTTTACTGCGGGCAACCAAAGGTGACCTGGTAGAAGAGAAAGTTAAACTGTGGGTTACCACAGATGAATGATAGAAGACAAAGTTCGAACGAGAGTTGAAGCTTGACCGTAGCTCACCGCAGGTGGGCTGGTAGAAGGCGAAGTTTGACCTTTTTTGAGTGAGCGTGTGCATCTAATTTGATAGGACACGAACATAATAATAAATCGCTATAATAGTCACATTGGAATTCGGCAGGAAAATTCCAGAGGGGTTTGAAATACCTTAGGAAACGCCTCCGTAGTTTTTCGTTGTAAAATAAAAATTTGTAATTTTAGAAACTCATTTCCATTATGTTTGTTTAGATTGTTTATTAATTTAGAAATTACTAAAATAGTAAATACTAACCAGTTTCTGACCTAAGTGAGAAAATTTCTTTGCTCACATTGATGTAATTCCATATCAAATTGCGTTACGATTTTGTAGCTTTTATTACTGAATATTTAGCATTACAGGTTTTACAGTGCGAGTGAATAAACAGAAATTTAAATAATATTTTAGTGCAATTTTGTGAACAATATCCCTCGTTTAAGTTGAATTTAAAAACAATTCTTAAATAGCTTGGTACTAGACTGCAAGACTGTTTTAATCCTTAGAATTTCTGCAAACTTTCTTTAAGTTTCCTACTTTTATTGTTTCTCCGTATTGTTTGTTTCAGTTTTGTCTATAAAACTTTGTCGTGCTCCAGCATAAATTTTGGGTTTTATAATTATCCTTTCAGATTAGTTGGCTTTCCTTTTTGAATAAAGGGATGACAAACGCTTTGTTTCGTCTGCTTAATTATTCTTCTACTTTAAATCTATCTACTTTGCTTCTTTTAGTATAGTGTTAAATTAAAACAATCTATAATCTTAGCTCTTTTTTATTTAAAAGTTTTTAAATCAATTAGCAGTTTTATAAAATTGATTAACTATTCACGTAGAAATTACTATTTGATAAAAAAGAAGAAAAATTGTGTTTATCAAACAAAAATAATCCCACTTGAATTATACAGTACCTATCACTACGTGTTATTTATTTTAATTTGAAAACGTAATTAATACGTCAAATTTTCTCTATGGTCAAATGCATTAACACATTTTGATATAAGACCACATTACATACTCGACGCATAAACATTCGTTAATTAGTAAAATTGAGTTTTTGAAAATATTTTGTTTTATTTTGCTTTGTATTTTATTAACTAAATATTTACATTCAACTTTGATTTCATAAGCAAAACTAATCAATAACATAAATATTTTAGTTTACATCGCAGAAAATTGTAAATAACTTGAAGGTACGGTTTTGTATTTTTTTTAAATTAAAAATGCAATAAGTATGAGCGTACGTATATACAAGCGTAATACGTTAGCTTAAAATCATAATTATAAGAGAGTTGTACAAGTTAAATTCTAAGACTAATTACATAAATTAGGAAAGTGATTACCTCAAATTTAATCTAGAATTTATAACTTTAAGACAAGAGCTCAGAGGAAAGGTAAATCCAACGGTGAGGTATTTGAGAAAAAGCATTTAAAAAGATCACCTGCTGTCTTGTCGAGCTAATATAAAAGTAAAGAAAAGGCTGTATCGATGATGCATTAATAGTATGATTACTAAGAACCTTTAATGAGTACGTCATAAGAAGTCGAACAATGTTTAAAAAATGTATGTCCAGAAAGATACAAATTTAAAAATCAATATCACTGCATAAAATAAAGCTAAGCATTGGGCAATATTACAGGTAACGAGATGCATTTTAAAAATACGCTAATAAAAATAAAAAGAAAACAATAGATCTCAAGAGAGTAAACTCGAATGGTACACCTAGGATATTGAAAGTTTCTTTAATATTAAATACCTTATGACAATGAAGCTTGTCGAACTCCCATCGGCTTACAATTATTTATCATTCAAATACAAGAATACAGGATAACGAATATAGAATAATAAAAAGAATTTTTGTAATATTCATTTGTAATCGCATTATAAACTAAAAAAACAATTTTATATAGATATCTAAACTAATTAGTATAACAAACAAGATGATTTAACTTTCTTAATAAATGCTAAATAAATATTAAAAACTGTTTAAGCGTAATATTCAACGGAATTTTCCATTCAGTGCAAAAGCTTTGTGTTACTTATCAGACTTTTCTAAATTAAATACGTATCGTCTCAGTACTATTACTATTATTGTGAAGCAAGAGCGATTTTCCATATTTACTTGTAACGAACCACAAAGGTAATTAAACATTAAACGACTCATTGCCCCCGCCACCGAATTTTAGTCGTGTCAATGCTATACTGATTTAAATGATTTGGTTATTGTTTAAATGCATTAGCACAATTACAATGTTGAATTACAAAATTCTGAATTTAACAATTCTTATTTTATTTATATTCCAGTAAGATGCCCTGCAGACTGATTTTTTAATGAGATACTTAAAGCTGACTTATTCTATTAATGCAGGCCAGTACAATCTCCAAAGAAAACGAACGAAATTATTGATACAAAGTTTGAACTTACGCAGTCACTTGTAATAACTGGTCTGTGGAAACATTGATCTCTTTGGCACAATGCTAACACTTAACTAATAATTTAATACGGTTCGCATACAATTATTTTAAATGCTCAACGATTGAAAGATTTACAAATCTTGAGGAAGCCGCTACGAGTTTACTGGCCGGGATATCCAGCTTCGAAAGGAAAAAACTCCTGTTGACTGAATATTTAAACCGGGGTATTCCATCCGATTTCAACAATAAAACTCCTTCAGCTTTACTTCAACTGAATAAACGATAGTTAAACATCAATACCGTAGCTTTTCAGAGCTATGGCTTATAGACAACATTCGCTAGGTACATATTCAAACACTCAACTGGATTTCCGTGGCGCAATTACGACAAATAGATAAATATCCAAAGAAGAATTTTTTAGGTGGAAATAATAAAGGATAAACGGTAACATTCTAGAGATCAGGGAATTCAGATAATAAATTACTAGTTAGAATTTGTTGAGGTTATTTGATCAATAATAACCGCACTGAAAGATCTACACTCTGTAAAAGATCCCCACGGTAAGCACTGAACGGACTGCTATAAGCTGCGACAAATAGAATTTCTTCTGCAACAAAAACACTTGCACTCACGGTTCTATATTAAAGATACGGTAAACAAAGTTATAGGGACCGTCGAAGCGGATCCTTCTGAACTTAGCAAAGTATAGTGCCTGCTCGAGAACTGAAGAATCTTTTAAGAAAACAACAAGATTCTACCATTAAATCGCGCAAGAAGCGCGAAGAACTTTTTATTGGCAAACGAAATATTTACACAAACCATAATTGGTTAACAAAAAATATTATTTTGCAAGATAGAACAGGGTGTTAACTCCCGGCTAGTATAAATCTCTTCACATCTTAACGGGTTTAAAACATTTACAATAAAAATGCAAATATTTCAAAATTAATGCAATAAGGTATTTATAAACATTTTTTAAAGAAATAGCAAACTGTAGAAATGAATTTACAGTAACGTATACATTACTCTAGACAATTATGTCTCAGCTCTTAGAAATAAAAGAGAAAGTGTATTTCAAAAATAGAATGTAAAAATGTCACTTTATATTTGCAGAACATTTTTTTGATGTAGAAACTTTATAGGAATTTTATATTAACCTGTTTCAATATTATAGAAGTAGAAATAGTCTTTGACTACACCCCATCTTTTGCAAAGTACAACAAACAAACAGCAAATTTAGGTTATCAAAGCTAAAAGCACAAAAATCACATATATCGACAATCCATGTTTAGGAAGTTGGCATAAATAACCTCTTTAACCTAAACAGTGTTTATATCTAAGACCTTTCAAAGAAACTTCATAGTATACTATTACAAAAATATCATGTCAAGGCCTGCTCTGAATTCTATAATAATGAAACAGACCATACATATAAGGAGGCTACATACAAGGTGTGTTCATGAAGATATTATTGCCATAAACACACCAGGATGGATTTAATTGACGAAATCAAACTTCTTAACGTTGTTTATTTCTCGCAACGTTCCCTTTGATGGTGGAGAGTTCTAATTTCTTAAAGGTGTCTGATTTATTTTATTTTAACCAATATATGACATGATTATTGGCAACAGCTTGTTGTTATCAGTTATTATTTTCCGGAAAAGTTGTTTCTTCCATGATTATTAATCATAAAATGCATTCTTTTGTCGCACTAGTGATTGGTGATTAAAAGCTTCCCAATTCAAGCTTATGTAATTTTGTTTAGTTACCCATTCAATCAAGTACGGAGAATTTTTATTTACAATCTACTCGCGCATACTCACGTTGGCATATGAGAGCGTGTGGCGCGAGATTCTCATGAGCAGCAAAATTCCACGAGTCACAAAACTTTGTGAGTCACGAGATGTTCGCGTACTTAGATCACGAGAATACTATGAATGACTTGATCTCTAATGATCACTATATGTTTGTGGGTCAAATTATCTACACGGTTGACACAAGTTAGGAAAAGAGGCTGCGTGTTAATTCATTGCATTGCAGCTAATGTACTCATATTTACCCAAAGCAAAAGTATGTCCCCGAAACGATTGATACAACTTTAAAGTCTCATAAATGCAAGAAACGAAAAGATGGGGTCAAACTATGTAATTTGCTTTTATGCTTATATTTTAACCAAACTTTATTTCAATATAACCAAAGTTGAAATTGTTTTTATTAAGCAAAAACATTGCAAATGTTACAGTTTCTATCACTTACCGTCATTCTTGCAATCTTCTATTTTCTGCAAGATTTTTCATCTGCCTTTGTTCGCATAGAGTTGCTTCTTACGTTTCTTGTCACCATCGCCCATTAAGTGTTTATTAACCAAAATCTTGAGCAGCATATAACGCGAGAGCGTTTCTGGCATAATGGGCACTTGCTAAAGTATGCCAGAAACCGTTCTGGAATTGTGTAGTCATAAAAAGCAAAAAAATGTTTCTGAAGACACGTTTTGAGATATTATTTTTCTTTTTCTTTTGAAAATAAAAATTCTTGATTTCATAGCACGTGAACATATAGCTTACCAAATAAAAGCTTCTTTAAAAATTCTTGAATTTCTTGAATTTTATATCTTTTCTATATATTTCTATAATCCTTTACAACATTGAAATTTGGGCCTGGGAATTGTTTATAATTAGCCAAAACATGTGTCTAAGCGTCCATTACATTTTGCCTTTCCAGATTGTGTAGACACTTCTTCGTGTTCCAGTTCTAGCGGTTGTGTTTTTGATATTATTTGACATCATTTCTCATTGGCAATTTGACAGCTTCAAAGGTTTTTAAATTGTTTTCTTTAATTTTTTGTATTTTGAATGAAAATTTCTAACAGATATTGGTGGATTGTCTTTAACTGCGCATTGCATTTTCTCTAATTCTTTATCCACAACACCCTTTTCTGGCCACTTCTTTTCACAAGCTGACCTACAAAAACAATTCAAACTCTTTTTCTATTTAATTTTAGTTCTTACGCAATTGAGCATGTGATAGATGTCTCTTCTGGTCGTATTTGTAAGTTATTTCTTCGAAGATTTCTAACTCTTTTGTTTTCATTTTCGTATTTGTATCAACTGTGAAATTTATCCTTGTGTTTATTACAACTACAAATATTAGTTAGTAAACTGATATCCCACCCAAAGCCTACTAAATTAAGACTATTTTCTTGATCATGTTTTCGTGAACATACTTTACTGCCTCTGGAACGCCATTTCGTAGACGTTTTCACTTTCAAGAACTGCAAAAGTTAAAGACATGTATAGAATGACAATTGATTTTTATTTTGGTTTCGAGGCGATTTATTGTGATTTATGACGCATTATGGTTCGAGACTTAGGACTTCTTTTGTGACCCATTGTAATTTGTGAACCATTACGGTTTATGACTCAACAAGTTTAGTAGCCCAATCTGTGACATTTGTTCAGTTTACGTTCTTGTTAATATACATATTATTTTTTTTATTCGCTCTAAATGACGTTTTGGGACGACCTTTAGTTGTTATATTCGATGGGAATTTATTTAGCCTAAGAATAGTTTGCAATCTTTGGTCGATCTAGTATAACATTCTTGTTCCTTTTTTTTATTTACTTCTCTAAAGCAGACCATTTGAATGACACGACGATTCGATTTTCACTTGAAAAAGTTTTTAGAACCTTAGCAGGTATCTTATTTAGTATTTAGAAATACTCCAAATATGCAAGCTCGTGGCGACTTAAATGAAGACGGCGAAGTTAAAGCAGTAATTCTACCCAATCTTGTAGGTATATAACAGGGTATAGAGTTTTCCGAGGTTGTAAAATCGATGCCATTTTAACAGACTGAATTTTATAAGTTAATTATTTAATTTTGTAGCCGATACTGAAATGTAATTAATAGATAATTTACAAAATCTGAAAAATATGCCTTATAAGAAAGATCTTACACTTTCTCTTTTCTGGTAACAAATAGAATTTTAAATGAAAAGATACAATAAGTTTTAAAGGCAAATAGCATCCCATTTCCCGCTGATCACAGTAGACAGTCATGTGTGAACCTACCTTGATTACTCTAAAAACGCTTTACTTTTTACTTATAGCATATCATCTTAACCCCACTTAATGGTGAAGCTATGTTTATTACTTTTTACATATCTTTGCAACACAACAAAATGTTCATAAGTTTTTTTTTGCAGAATTTATATTTTCAATTTTTTGGACATAGTACCATTTCCTAACTGTATCTTTTATTTACAAAAACTATTCAACACAAACGTTTTATAAATGAACTCAATGAAGATTTACAGATTCACAATGATGCAAGATTTTGCAAATATTAATGCAATGCAAAGCGTGTCAAATCCTTAACACACACAAGACTCCTGGTATCTGAGTTGTCTAAAAATAGAGAGTTGTAGTTTACTTTTCAATAGATGCAAAAACTAAATATTGAGATAACTCGAAGAAAACCCAAACAGATTGCAAAAATATTAATTTCTTAAGCTACTCATTAATTACCTCTATACGACTTCTTGTGCTAAATTAAATTTGTAATAAACGAACATTCCCATGACATTTAAAATTAAAACTTTCCACAGTTATGTATCTTACAAGATTAGCCTTTTCTTTACGACAAGATATCTAATTTTAATACACAGATTAGTATGCGGTTTACAAACTTCAACGGAAAACAGATTTCACTTAAATTGCCCCTTTTAATTTTACAAGACTGGTCGGCGCAGCGGTTAGTTTCATTCCGGTGACAACACGAGTTAATTTTCAAGAAAAATCTTTTCCGTGGTTCCAGTCAGATGCTCAAATATGAACATAGTGTGATGATATTAAAAATGTAAATGTGATGATATTAAAAATGTAGTGATATTTGAAAATGATAAAAAAAAATTTTGTTTTTTTGTTTTGATAAATGTAATGACAGTAAAAGAAAATAAATTAATATTGTCAAGAAAATAGCGTTTTAATAAAAAAATTAAGAACCAAACGACAAAAAATAAGGACCCTGAAGAAAAGAGCTCTCCATATCATAACAATAGTCACCATTGTTTACTTATAGAATTGCAAAATGGCTTTAAAGTAGCTCATACATGCAACCCAGATTATTGTTACTGTTTTGAAAATAAATACGTAGGACAAATGGTGACGTAGAATCCTCCTCAATGAAGTTTGAGAACATAAACTTAAAATGTGTAAAATCTGCATACCAATAAATGATGCCCATGGGCCTATTGAACAAAGTTAATTACTTAAGCAAGGTTACTATAATCAAGCCACATAATTGAGCCCATCTCTATGATAAATGTTGAATTGTCGCGTTAACAAGATGTGATTTTTATTCACTCTGTACAATCAATGAACCAAATTCGAAAATATTTAAAAAAATGCAGGGTATATATTTTTCTTAATTTGGTCGTTTTTAAGAAAGTGACGTTTGCTTCAATACTCATCTAAATTTGTACCATCTAGGAAGTTACAACCGTAAAGGATAACACTAAACTACAAATATACAGCTGTTTTAAGCAAACATGCATTATTGCTTTTAGGGTGTTACTCAAATACTTAGTTAATCATTAAGCGTGTTATGTTACCTAGTAGGAAGTGGGAACTTGTAAGCAAATAGTTTTACAAAATCATACTCGAGTTTGCCTGAAAATATAGGTTACTTTAATATTAGTTTTCCTGAAGTCCCCATTCTCATAAAACTATGCAAATTAATTTTAACTTGTTACGGTAGTAGAGATATGCGACTTCAAGCAAGATAGGAAAAGTTTTATTAATTTTTGATAAAATCTATGCACTTCTGTATATGTGGAAATATTAAATATTTTCCAGTGGAATTCTAATAACCATATAAAATTCAAAATTTATTCTAGATTATTACTTTTACGTAATATTTATTTTGTTATTTTATTGATTCCGGAATTTACTTCCTGGTAATTTCACCGTTTCATGTTCAATTGGTTTTTATTACCCAGAAAATCTAATTCGTGGAAGAAAATAAATACATAAACTATAGCCATAAAACTATACGGTTTTCCTCGAATTTATTTACAATTATTATTATATTTGGAAACGGTTTTAGTATTTGTAAACAAGGACGTTAATGTCAGTCACAATTTTGCAATCACAGCAGCAATAAATATTTAAGCGTTGCCCTAATTACTTTTAGCCTAGAAATCAACGTGAATGCTTTATTGATTGTGTGTTTTCCCAATAATATAATTAAACTTTCCAATTAAAAAGAAATAAAAGATTTTAATTAATTTATAATAAAGGCAAAACTATGAGAATATTATGGAGACATCTAGCAGTGTTATCATTAAGAATCAATAAGATCGCTTCTTATTTAAAAAAGAAATCAAGAACTCCCATAGACATTTTTTTAGTGGAATATTTTATAACCCACTAATTACTGTAAAAATTATCATCAATATTGTAAATTGTTAAACGATTTAAGAACCGACTTTTCTAAAACTTAAAATGTTTTTTGTTACATTATATATATAATATTAGAAAATTTTCCCTGTTAATGTATGCGATTTAGCCCCATATAGACAGATGAGATTCTTACTAAAACCACTTTTAAAATTTTGTTTTTTACGTAGAATTTCTTGCATGAATATATTT
>VTPC01090412.1:338783-350088 GCA_011009095.1 Ignelater luminosus | reverse complement strand
CAGCAGCTAGTTTTATGTCATCTACATACTTACAGTTAGAAAAATTGTGGTAATTATTCAAATAGTCAAGTTCGAATCCACAATTTATTTCTTTATCCGAGAAGCCACATTTCTAGTTTTTCAGTGCTCAGAACCTGTACGGTTTAACAAATTAGAAGGCAGATTCAAAGAAAAACTTTAGATTTTAAAATCGTTCGAACTTTCTCCACTTTTGTATTTTCTAGACTGTTGAATTTACAGGATAGATGCTTTACTGTATAATCTATAATAGTAATGTACGCTAATTATTATTACCAATAACATAAGTAATAGTCATAATTATATCTACCATTCAGAAAACTATAGTTAAAAGTTAATATGATAATACAATACATTTTGTATAATGAGAAACTGTTCTTACGTTAACAAGAGTGTGACTATGTAAGTGGATATCCTTTACATGTAAAGTAAATATGTACACGATTAAAAGTGTCTGATTAATATACCATAATAATTTTACAACTTGGTTTACGGTAATAATAAATTGTTTTCCTTGAATTATAATTAAATTAATAAAGACATTTGAAGCGTGTATGGATGCATCTATAAACACGTACCCATAATTTATAGTTTTATAAATTAAAAGAAAGTTTGAAAAAAGAATTATAATTTTAAGACGCATTTTAAAATTTATAATTTGAACTGACTATTGATGGGATTTAAAATTCAAATTCAGTAGTAGTATGGGCACATACAATGAATTATTCCGTTCCGGTTAGTTAATCTGTATCCGGTTGCGTTTCGCCTAATCTGTTTTTCTTTTTAGAACCCCATATCTAAAAGAAGATATAAATTATTTTTTTTAGATTTTCGATTTTTTTCTAAACAATATGTTGATTATTTCCGGCTTCTGAAACTTTTATATCTTGACTGTGTATAGCAAGAACGATTAATTTCACAGCTGCGTAACACTTTACCATTTTAAACTATTTTATTATAGTAACTACATGCATAGGTACTTAGCTTTTTGATTAATAGTTTCATCTTTTATTTGTAATTAAAATATCTTATTAAGTGCTTAGTTTAGAATCAACATGTTTATTTAATTTTGTGTTTATTTACAGTTCCGCTACTTGCTTTTAAGGTTTTTTTACAAGTGTATAGTATGTTGTAGCTTCTGAAAGGTTCTTAATTTGTGTGTATTATATATTTGTAAGTGATTGAAAATTTGAGATTTTTAACATTAATTAATTAATATTTACTATAGATCAATAAATAGTTATTTAAATATTACAAATATTATAATTATTGTGTTATCTAATTAGGATATTCACGACAGTTCTTATGAATAATTCATTAAAAGTCGGAGCTGCTTCTTCTAGACGTGGACTAATAATTTTTTAATTTTTTCTTTGTTTGTAATTTTAACATTGAATAATCAAATATAAAATCTTTAGATTTAGTAACTTAACAAGAAGAATTCAATAGGTGCTAGGTATTCAAATCAACTTGAAAGGTTTTTCGCGCAGGTTCGAAGCCGAACCATAGGCCGGAACATGTAGAAATCTGACTTAAAAGTCGGTAACTTTATAGTATACGCGTTGTAATCGCATTTGGGAGTTCAGAGATTCAAGTTCTGAATCAACCACTCTTATACTGAGGTTTTCGAATACCACTTCACCTTGATTAGAATTCCAGTTCTTGACTAAAAGATAACCTCCATGCTCCTTAAGTAACCACCAGAAACGTGGAAATGAAACACACCGACTTTACTCCTTTGCCCAAGACTCCAGTATTAGTCAGTTGAGTGTCAAACAAATTATTTTTATAGACGACTGTTGACAGGAGACAGAACTGGATAAAAAGAGCGAAATATTTCCAGATGAGAAAAGCTAATACAGTCAGTTATTTAACAAATTTGAAATTCTTATGGATTCCAATTTCCAAATATTAAAGGAATCTATTTCGACTCAATAGTTTCAAAATAATAGAAAAGTTAGAATTGATGGGAATTCTGGTTATCATTTGAAGAAGTCATGTCTGGGTTGTTTATTGGCCGACTATCAAGATTTCTTTAGATAATAATTAAATTCTCATCAGAAAACCTCGGCTTTAAAAACCTTTTAAAGTCTTGAGCAAAGATTCTTAGCAAGAATCTATATATACGTGTATTCTACGGTGAATAATCAAAATAAAGGGCCAATCTACTAAAGTTATAAACCATAGCAAACTTTCTTGAAGCTGGAGACAATACTAAATGCACAGATTTGTTTTGACTCGGTTTATTTCTACTTCTTGCTCTTAAACTGTCAGGAGTCAAAAAGTAATGATTATCAAAAAAACATTTATCGAAGAATTCTTAAGATTTTAAATTCGTACTGCTTGCAATATTTATTTCAATTTTCAAAGTTAGCATTAAGAAGAAGACAACCACAGGCCCTACAAAATTTAAGTGGCGGAAGAACGCCCTTGAGTTAACATGGAAAAATATCGTCCAACCCAAAAATAGTATCTAAAAGTATACTGTGATCTTTTAATTAAAGAATAGTAAACAGAAAGAATTCCGTAGCGACTAAAGAATATTTGTCTTTATCTCCAAAGTAAGTTGTTCTAACTGTGTTTTGAAAAACCTTTTTGACCAGGCATGTAGCCAAAGAGTATGGGGTTGATTATAACTAATTATCTGCAAAAAAAGGAATCATTTTTTCGTTGGAAGTAAATCACTTTAGAATGTGAAATCGTTTCGTCAAGAACAAAATCTTCTGCCAAACAAAAACTCCCTTGGCACTTCGAAGTAAATTATATTGGATGTTCGGATAAGTATTGATTATTAGGATAAAAAGTATTTTAGAAAAATAATGGAAACAATTTTTCTCATAACATTTTGGCGATCACAAATTCTGATTTCTGTTTCTTCTTTTTGATGCGGTGGAGAATTGAGTTTCATCGGTTCTTACATACAGTATTTATGTTATAATTCGAGTTTAGATACCCTAGATTGGAGAATAAGTGCTTTATATTATTAACTTTGCTTTCGATCTCCGCGTTGTAGTTCGTCAGAGTTTAAAATTCAACCAAACAGAAGAGGAAAACAAGCAGGAGCTGCTTAGTACAGACCTAAATACTGTTAAACACATTTTATGCGATAAAATAAAAACTACAAAATATTCAAAATGATCGTCTTTTGCCTTATAACAGACCTTCAGTTCACAACTGATGCTGGATGATGGTTTTTTTCAACCTGTGAGACCAGTTTAGAGATTTCACTAGCTGAGTGTACACAAATCGTATCATCCTGCTGGTTGAACTTTTCCTTCACGTTGAAGATTTATTCGTCGGCCATTTCGATTTTTCGACCTTATTTCTTTTAAGAGCTGCAGTCCGGTACGGCTGAAGGCCCAAGTCTTTTTTGATAATTCAACTCATTGGCTTTTGCATCATATTTATCTCATGGGCCATAATTTTCTGCTTGGATGGCATTGATGGCTTCTGGAGTCCGTACAGTGCTTGGACGTGCAAACCCAAACCGTTGGCGTCCCCAATCTCCTCGAACAGCTTGATGCACAGATACATAAACATGTGGCTAATCCCGAGCGAACGGAATGTTTTAAAAATGTTCTCTTTCTTCGTTCAATACTTATATGGCGCTACAACAGCGATAAGATTTTTTTATCAGAGCATTCAATAACAAAAACAAACATAAACCTTTTCAGAAACAGCTGATATAAAGGTTAGCTGTCAAAAACCATAAGTTCAAGTCGGTGTACTTTCAGTGCTACTACTGTATGGAGGCATTTATGGTAGTGTTGTAACGGTATTTATGTCCTTACTAAGTATATTCATTCGCAATTTCCTCGCAATGTTACTTTCTAACTTTTGTTTGCTATTAAACCATGGAAATATAGAAGCCCCTTTTTAACAGAAAAATAATTTTTTTAATTTTCTAGTACTCTTCAAAACTCTCTGTGTGCCCTTTATACATAAGAGGCGGTCTTGGTATGGCGTCTTTGCATGTAATATTCATACGTGATTCACTAAAAGAAAAAAACCTTTTAGAACCATAACCACCACTATTATTTATTTGCAATGTTAAAAACTATGTAATAGATCATTTTAACAGTTGACTGTCAAAAGTATAAATATCTAATTATATTTACTTCATTATAAATGCATAGTTGTAGTTGCTATTCTTTAATCTTTGCATACTTCAATACAGTATAATATAATTTCTACTAAAAATATCAAGCCCGTTGTATTGCCAAACAAAACATAATGCAATAACCTTTTTATTGCTATTTTTAAATTTTATTATTTTTTTGTGAAACAAAATAAAAAACTTATTTGCAATTTATGCACGATAAGGAAGCGGAGCAAATATGAATAAATTCTAATTAATTATGGAATTAATTATTATTTGTATACCAACATTTTAATATAAACTAAAAATTATAGCAACATTTCTGCATTGAAAAAACCTAAGCTAATTCCTTTAATTCTAAAACTACAAGATAAATCTGGTTCACTTTTCCATAAATTCTTATATCATTTAAAAATAGTTTAATAAAAAGAAATCAGTGTACTATTTAATCAAGTCAGTTGATTTGTTATTAATTATTATCTAATAATTATTAATTAAAAAGGCCATTTATAAATCTTAAAATGCATTATATAAATTAATTTTACTAATTGTTAATGAAGTATTCTATAACATTAGGGAGTGTCGCTTCATTACCTTCAACCCCATAATCTGTTAAAAACCATCTGGTCTGCCCACCGTCACCATTTAATACTATATTTGCAAGGTACTCTTACCCCAGTTGCTACTACCGTAAAGCAACAGTAGCAAAAAGAATATTGATCTTTCTATGCACAAGTGAAACAAAATCGTTATTTATTGCTTTTTAATGTAATGCAGTATAAATGTGGTTACACGTTCTTCTCTACGTTTCTTGTTAGTTGCTTAAAAGAATTACGTACCATACCTATTTATATTCAACAATTTATTGCATTTTATTGCTACCGATGTAGGTGTAAGGCATACGACTAATTTCAATTTTCCACCACATCCTTTTATGGCGTTCGAGACATGTAAGTTTGTAACAAACTTATTCGTGACGTATATAAAAATTAATCCAATAAAGACCATATTTCATGCGAAAGGACTATGCAACTAATCTGTACAAACACATTCACTATAAAATAACCTTTAGGTAGAGAAATTCCATAATACATAACGGGTATGGTACAATTGAAATTAATTGCCGTTTCATATATCTTCACCTTGTTGCTGCTGTCAGATGTGTTAAGAAGTGTTTTAGAATGTAAAATAAGAAAATGCTCTTTGGTCAGATATTTCTAAAGGCGAATGGGCCAAATTTCTATAGAGCATGTGAGAGAGAACGTTTTGGCGATAAAAGTGTACCGGCTTAATAGTTTTAGAACGTTAAGGATTCGTAAACTAATTGATGGAAGTTTGTGTCAGCCAGTGTATATTTATCATAGGTGATACGTTTGATTGATAGACTTGTCGGTTTAATCTTCTGTTTTGTGTACTGTCCGTGCGCAGCTCGGTAGTTCGCTAGTGGACGTAACGAAATGGTGCTATAATTTGTATTGCACTGATAGACGATTGATAGATGAGATTATAATTCTAATTATAATTGTTGTTTACCAACAAGGCGTGATTTTTATAGCTCTATAAAACGTTGCACTTGAAGGTCATGAACGTGTAGTTATGCTGCTCGTTAATCGTAAAGCATAAAAATTAAATTCGAGCTTTTACATTATCCTGTTTTATTTCCCAATGTTTTGCGAGTTGCGTAACATAAAGAAACCTAGTGACGTATATTTCATGATCTTTATTGTTTTTGATTGCATTTCTAAAATTGATTGTGTGGGTAAATAAATTAATAGACTATAATAAAAATCGAATACTTGTTTTGTGTTCCTTTTCTGCTCAATTTCATAATGTAATACACACGATTATTTATAGGCATAAAAAGAGTTGTGTGTGTAACTGCCACTTGATAATTCTGTAAATCTGCGGGGGAAAGTTTATCAGTATTGAACACTTTTCTTTTAAAGTCCTTTTCAAAAGCACTAAAAAATTTATAAAGCTTCAAGTACAGCTTTAGGTCATAATAAAGTTTAGTTAGTATGTAAGTCCTCTAGTTGATTGTCATTCCCTGAATTGTTGTTGTCTCCTTTTTCACGGTTTACAGATAGTACTACCACTCACTAAAAAAAGGTGAAAATGAAGCTTTTGTAGGTTTATAGGACCTTGAACTTTAATAAAAAGAATTGTTCTGAAAATGCAGATTTCATAGTTATCATTTTCTTATAATTGGTGTCTAAGAATTGTACCTGTTGGCATCTCATGCAAAGTATCTGTGAATCTGTGGTATGTCACACTAAGTACATCTTCTTCAACTATCTTTGATGGATAATTATATTTTGAAGTGTTAACTCTGATAGATGAATATCTTTGGATACACTCATTTAATTCCTCCACAACTTTCTTCATGTTTCGAAGACTCGACGTTTTTTCATACAGGATATTTGGAGGGTAATCAACCATATCGCAGTAGATGATAGAACGGTCCAAAGTAAGCAAAAATTTAGATAACTATGTTTCAAATTTCTTGAGATAAGAGAAAAATTCTTTTGCAATTTGGCAACACCACAATAGTCTGAGTTTGAAGTGATCTGAGGTGACTATGAACTAAAAATTACATTTGGTTGGTTAAGGCTTGAACGTTGAAAGAACAGCTGCTGGTAAAATGTTAATTATTAAATATTTTAATATATCATATCACAAATAACGTGTAAATGGATGGCAGTGGTAATCAAAGAAGAGAAGAAATGTTTTTACTACAGAATTCAATTCCAATTAAAGATATACAAAGTATTTGATATTAGATAATATTATGCTAGAAAACATTATTCCATGAAAATTTATTAGAAGCTTAAACGCTTTTCTTTATAAGTATAAATGATGGTGCATCAAGCATGCGATAAAACAGTATCTGATTTTTAATGATGTTTGATATGATTGCAGTCAGATTTCTAGGAGCGGTCCTTAATCAGGAATAATCTTTGAAAAATAACAGTTTTGGCTCTCCTCAGAAGCATTAGTCATTAACTGCAATCTTTCTACTTGTAAGAAGTCAGCGTTCTGAGTTTTGGTTAGGAAAGTTTAGGAATTATTACCGCTCTTAAGGAAAAAAACTAGGAGATTAAATGTTAAGCTAAGGTAGGCTTTAAAGAGGAGCTTGCATGTTCTCGTGTAGTAAGTCGGTTTGTTGAAGATTTGCTAACTTTTATATTATCAATCTTGTCTTTTGGGTTTAGTCTAAATAGGGCAAATATCAACAAATACATCGTTATCATAGACCTTTTCCTTATTTCTGATGGTCGCGTTTTGTTGATAATAATAATTTGAAATTATTATTGCAAAACGTTTTCATCTGGTAAAAGAACTCATTAGAATATGAAATAGACACCATTAACCCATTCCTGTTGTATATCCATATGTAACTGTTTCATTCTATGGCAGGAATTCTTAGAGTATTCATGATCATGATAAATTCGACAAGAAAAACTACTTGGAATCTTCTGAAATTGATTTTTAGTTTAACAGAGTTCTTAAGAGATATTTGAGCGCGCAGACCAGTTTTGAGAAGAAGGAGTCAAGAATCAATACTGAAGGGCTTGTCTCGTCTGTACCTCATTGATGGTAAAAATACAAAATTGTTCTGTTTCAGTTCAATCCATAACCATTGAATTTTAAGTTATTACAAGAATATTCTATTAGTAGCCACACTTTGCTCTATCGCACAGAGAAGATGTGAATTCTTGTTTTGGGCATGTTTTTGCATCTTTCTTGATTACATTTTATGGTTTCTTAAAGTTAGCTTCAGTTGAGTATTTTGCTGATTGTACTGTCTCATTTATGATAAAAACGCCCAATTTTACATACTGACTTGATGCACTTTAGAATTCATTTTGATCAAGCATTCCAATTAGAGAAAAATAAATCGAGTAAATGTAAACGAGGCTGGATTGAAAAGTTTTCGGAATCGCCTTATTCAATCTAGTAGGGTGACATTTTAATTGTTCATAGAAGAAAAATCAAGTTGATCTATCATTTAGTTCACTATTGATAACCCTTGATGCACTTGTATTTCGTGATTTTTTAATTATGGAGAAAAATGAAATTAGAGCTGTAATTAAATTTTGTTTATTTGGAGAGCAAAACAGTCACAGAAATTAAAGCCAGATTGGATTCTGTTTTCGGTGACTCTTGAGAATCGTTTTCCACAGTAAGTTTTTGGATGTCTGGACTCAAACGTACCTACGCAATTGACGAACCTCGTTCAAAGCGCCTGAAATCGGCGATTGTTCTAGAAATCACTGACAGTATTCATGATATGGTGTTAGACAATTGTCGAATAGAAGTTCGTGAAATAGTTGAGGCTGTGGGCATTAAGATGTAAATATATTGCATCAAGAGTTGGGATTAAAAACACTTTCATCAAGATGGGTCCCGAACAAGAACGCATTCGTGCTCTAACTTCAGCTGAGTCGTTGCAGTTGTTTAGACAGTTGTGATTATGGACGAAACTTGGATTTACCATTACATGCCAGACACCAAAGAACAGTCAAAACAGTGGATTGGCCAGGAGGATTCATCCCGACGAAAGCAAAAACAGTTCAGTCAGCTGGAAAAGTAATGGCTTCTGTTTTTTGAGATACTAAGGGCATCTTACTTATTGACTATCTGGAGAAATGGGAAACCATAATAGGCCAATATTACTCAACACTTTTAGAACAACTAAATGCAGAATTCGTGAAAACACCCCGAAATGGCAAAGAAGAAAAGTTTCACGAAGACAATGCCCCAGTCCTTGCAAGTACAATTGCTCAACATAGGTAGTTGAAGTTTGAAATTGTTCTCCATCCCCCCTACTCACCAGATTTGGCTCCATCGGGTTTTCCTCTTTTCCCAAAACTGAAAAACTTTGTATTTGGAAAAAAATTAAGGTTCAATGGAGAAGTCATCGACGCTTCAAAAGCATATTTTGCAGGCTTCGGAGAAAACCATTTCCGTGAAGCGATTGAGAAGTTGGAGAAGCGTTGATCTAAGAGTGTTGAATTACAAGGTAATTATGCAGAAAAATAAAATGTATCTTATGTTGAATTTCATTTGTTTTTGCTTTTATTCCGGAAACTTTACAATCAAGTCTCGTATAAATATAAAGACAAATTTAACTGTGTAAGCATTGACCATCATTTTTATGGAAGGCAAATTGTCCTTATATTTATATCTATGTTCTAATCCCCATGTAAGTTACGACACCTTGTATTTTCATTAGGAAATGTTATTTTTCAATTACGTAAATACTTAAGTTTAAACAGATGCGCTAAAAATTAGAAAACAAATTAATACCTGCTTAGATAGAAATTACAAGTAAAAAGTTGTTTTCAAAACTGGAGTTGTGCGCTCGGTTATAATTCATTAGATTTTACATTACTAATGTGACAAATTAGATGTTGCTTACCTTGAGACGATAAGGTGTGTGTAATGGTGTTAGTCTGTTAGTGTGTTGATCTTGCAAATTTCTATTTTTATTTTTAACTGTTTTTCTATTAGATATAGGTACTAGCTTTATTCATTATTATCGGTTTCTTAGTTAGGACTGCTTCATCCTTTACCATAATTAAATATGAGAGTTTAATAATTAGTAATAGAGGAACTAGGATCAAGATATCTCTCTTCATCAATTACAGGCTTCTTTATTCGAAACCATAACACATAAAAGTTTCTAACCAACCTTATTCTTTCCACTCTTTTAAAGATGTGTTGAAAAGCCCAACATCATTAGCTTTACTAATATTAAGTTTATTTCTATTTTGTCGGCAACCAAGAAAGAAATAAATTAATTTCAGACTGAGGTTTACAAGAACTGTTAACCATCTTGACAAACAACTGTAAAATATGAACACACTGAAAGGCGGCGGTGTTGCATAAATAAAATATTTGATATAAAACCATATATTACCATTGCATGCCATATGCGGCATTCCGTATTGTTAAATACCAAGAGTTTAGAATTTGTGTCAGCGTAAAATAATACTTGATACTCATTTACGTAAATGTATTTCCAGTGGTTTTACTCAACCAAAAGGAATTCACTTAAAAAGAACGAACGTACGAGGGATATTAATATCTCAACAGATTTAAAAGTAGGTATATCCTAACAGACGTGTATCACATCAACGTATAAAAACCGTACAGCAATGTCCAACGTCCGATCGTAGACCTACCAGGCCGACAACACAAAATAAATCATCAATCACTCCAGTCTTGTAACAGTTGAAACAAAGCAGTATGAAAGCAGCGGGAAATACGAACCGTACAGCTCTAACGAGACGGTTTCTTAGCCAATACGTTCTGCTTTGTAGTAAGCCTTTCATTCAATTACAAAAACTATTTAACTGAAGTTTTCATAAATAGATGATAAATAGTTTCTTAGAATTTATATTGAATGTTTTCTATTTTTTTATAGTGCACTTCGCATTTTGAAATACACGTAGGTAATTATTGAAAGGTGAATAGCTATAGAGATGGAAAAGACTGTTCAAGCACATAATGTACATATGAAGTTGAAACGATTAGAGGTGGATCATGTATAGAAAATAATCGCGATTTATCATTATTAGAATTGATGCTTTGAATGGATGTGTTAATAAAATACTTAAGAATTAAGAGAATTCAAAAACAATGAACTCGTTTTTAAGTCCATTACGAAGTTTACTAACGGTTCATCAATCGCCACTATAAATAAACCAACATTATTTGTCTGTTGGAATTACAAAATCAAGTATTTAACTTCTATCTATTTTATTTATCGTTTACAATAACCAACAGCGAAGGCTATTGAAAAGCAAAATTATAAAAACAAAAAAAATAGTTTGGAGTAAGTAAATTAATTTTTATACTGAATTTTCCCGTACTGAATTTTATAATGAGAACCATTAAAACTCCAAACAAACAGTTTGCTGTTTCATAATATTCTTCCAAATTCAAGAATATTTTTCTTAATCAGTGTTTCCTACATACATCACTGTCTGGTAGTCGTCTTCTGGATATTTTAGACATTCCAGGTGTTTGATTGAGACTTTTAGAATTGCCACATACAAGTTTTGTTTGGATTTATATTTTATTCTTGAAAACAAAACATTTTTTGAAGTCCAAATCTAACATGATCAACTTCATTATCTTCATTATCTTCATAAGATTCATTCTTTAGTTTCTGTCAAAAAA
>VTPC01090412.1:190999-333783 GCA_011009095.1 Ignelater luminosus | reverse complement strand
TCAGAATTACCCGCGTACACTCTGTAGTGGTAGTGACAGAGCCGGAAAAGAAAGATTTGATTTTTTCCAGAAAGGGACAGAAGACAGAGCCCTTCTACGAAATTTAAAGCTGGTTTCACTAACATTCACTAACAATATAGGTACCGCAATCTCTTTAAATTGCTATGTTAGGTAACTGTACTATAATGTAATTAAAAACCTTTTAATGATAGTAATGTCCATTACGCACATACCACTTAAAACGTTGCCAATATAATTTATTTCGGTATTTAAAAATTGTTTAAACGTAGAATTTACAACGGATAACGATGATAACGACGATTTTTAGCTTCCTAATGCTAGATTATGTCAGAAGTAATAGATACCATTAAAACCATAAATTGTAAAATGATACCGCTCGTGATATCCAATACACCATAAATTACAGAAATGCCTTAATTGTATGAAAGTAAATATTAACAGATATTTATTGTTTTCATAAATTAACAACTAGGCTTCATTTATATCGTTACGTATTTTATTTATAAACAGCTAAATGAAAGCGTAATAATTCTGAATTATAAAAATATCGTCATGACAGTATAATAATATTAAATGGGTGATTCAATTAGTAAAATTAAATATGAAACACGCTAGTGAAGTAATGCAAAATGTGTAACACTTAGAAGGAATTAACAGAATTAATTTTTTAATGTTTTGATTATTTATATTGCATGCAGTTTATATATTAGAATTAAGTAGTCCACTCCGTACATATAATATTAATAAGGAATATTTTATTCGTTTACCTTTACAATTAAAATCTTTAATCAGTCAAAATATACTTAAGTCAGATTCTGGTGTAACGGATTGTTACATAAGGATTTTCAGAATTTGTTCTAACGATAGCTGTCTATACTGTTCGGAATAAAAATTTAATGTATATCTTGGATACTGCATATACGAACTTGAATAGAGTTCCTTAAATTAAGTATGTCAGATATGCTTAAATTTTCAGATCTTTATGTGACTTAAAATAATTTAATTTAATTAATATTAAATATGAAACTTGTTTGCATCTTTTCTAAAACCAGGAATGTTTATACTACTAACAGATTTAATAATTTTCATTTGGAAACGGGAATTAATATAAAACCAAGAAATCAAAAGAAAAAACTAAAAGTAACGATCCAAACTGCATTGAATAAATCGTTGGTGTTTTCTATAAACGTTTATGACCAGCATTCCATTTAGCTCAAAGTCTGCAACTTATAATTAATCAAAGTTCAGTCGCTTAGAACGAAACAAAGAAAATAAAAGCATTTAAATACACGGAGCCGGAAACATTCTGTGATTTTGCGATTAAGTTTTCTCTATCATAAATGTTAGTTATTTTGTTCATTTATAACGAAATGTCATATTAAAAAATAAAAATACGTTTTGCGTGTCACAATCTTGAAAATTATGAATTATTGCCATATTTTATTATGTATTGCCATGTTCTCGGAAAATTTAATTAATTCCATTTTATGGTTTTAAACTTAACATAAATACTCGTATACCTATCCTTGATGTTACCAAATCATTGAAGAATTCGAAAATGTAAATGGGAAAAATATTGTAATACGCTTAAGTCGTTTTTGGCATTACAGTGGATAATGGGTAATCCCTTTAAAATCTCTAGGCTATAATGGTTGAAATTTAAACAGAGGGGTGGCTTTCAATTTTATTTATACGTGTTGATTGCTGTAGGCACATTTTTTCGATATGAAAAATGGACTTGATATTCTGCCTTATTTAATACTCTTATCGCACGCTTTTATAACACAACCTATGCATAATTACACGACCTTAAACATGATCAGTGTTCTCGAGTATGTTTCACTCACATGTAAAAGTGCATTTCCGTTTATATTCATATAATATAAAATATTATGTTATGGTTTCAGGCTATACATTAATAAATAGCATCTTTAATTAAAGCAACTAAGAATTAATCGTGTAGTTATTATTGTAGTATTCAGAACAACAGTTTATTATCAAGGTAAATTCTTTAATGATTTATTATATAAATGCATGTTCTTTTGTTTGTTTCTCAGAGAAAAGTCATTTGCTCTTTTGGAAACATATAGGTTAGATTGTTGTTGGAGGAACTCGATACAATATTTACAAATAAAAGATTTAGCTGGATATATTTATACGTTAGACTAAACAAATTTGACAATCAATTTGACATTACAACTCTTCTCTAGATATTCTAAAATGTTACACTTAACTCGATAATCCACTAAAATTTCTGAAAAAACAAAAAAGTGTACAATTTCACAGCGTTTCCAAAAAGAAGACAAGGTGGGAATGCATATTTTTAATCCTCCTGGCACTCGAGTGTTACAGAGAAAGTTTTTAAAATATTGTCTGTTTTGAAAGGCAATTTTAAATTGGATTAACTCATCTGAATGACCGTTATTTATAGAAATTGTTTAGATGAAAAACTATATAAGTTTGAAAAGGTCCAAAATATAGAAATGAAAATTTTCTTTTACTTCTATGTTCTGGCTTGCAACTCAAACATTTTCAAATTCAAAACGTTGTGATTGATATTGTCTTCGCACTGGAATATATGTCGGTAATCCTTGTTTTAGCCAAGAAGTCTTATTTCCGTATTGCCTTTCATCCGTATTACTACATCTACTGAGCTCAAATATTAAATTGATATTGACCTTTTTGGCCTTGTGTACTAATAACTTCTAGTTGGTCTTGAAACATTAAGCAACCCATATCTTTGAATATCGTGTGATAGATAGCAATCACACAATATATACAGGGTGTTCCAAATCAATATAATTATACGTACTTAATTATTAAAACAATGTAATCTTTGATTTTATATATTTTGCGTATTAGTAGGTATTCTATCCAGTTTGAGCGTAGATTGTTTTGTTTGCAGGACAATCTATTTTAGTGTATAACAGCAAAATGAAACAACGACAAACAAATAGTGAATGATAGACTTACAAATACATGTCTAGCCTTTCTTCACTTATCTATTCTGGTACTCTAAAATACAATTTCTTGGTACTTTAGTTCTTTGTTTCTGTCTTCTATAGATGTATATTTTCTATTTTCTATCGACTAGGTTAAACTTGCTCTTTAATGTCATTGCTTCAAATTGCAAATACGAACAGAAATAACATTGATATAGAGGATGAGAATATCTCAGGGTAATTTAATTTTTGTTAACGATTCAAGGATATATTCTAATACAGAATGTTTAGTTGCATATGCGGTTGGCACTGCTGAGGGGGTCTCGACGCGGAGTCCTGAGAAGCTCGTCAGGAAGCTAGAAGGTATTCCAAACATCTTTATTGCATGATATAACAAGAATAATTCGCTGCCTAAAAAATATGCGTTGCTTCCATTATTTCTCGTACAAGTAAGAAATTCGAACGTATTTACTGCGTAGGTATACTTTGTGCTGTTCGTAATTCTACGTCCTCTCGTCATCTGATAATATCGTTACAATGGTCCAATAGTATTCTTTGAGATATTGCTTGAGTTTAGTATGGACTTTACTGGTTTTCAGTATCATCTAATATGATGACTGATCATTTTCCATTAAGTTAAAAGGAGTCTTTGTTCTAACGCCTTATTCACCATGACATTTGGCATTTTTTTATGACTAAATTAAGAAATTCCTCCATTAGACTTTTTAAATTTTTACTCCAGTTTTCTGATGGTAATATAGTTTTACGTTTTGCTGTCTAGATTCTTCTTTTTAAGGATTTCTCTCTTTGTTTGATGTGTTCTTTATGGAAAAACCTTTTAAAACTAAGGAAGCTGGAAGTTTTTGCTTCAATATTTATAAATCTGTTGAAATACAATGTTCGTTTCAGGAAAGGCTTTGATAGTCCTAGAGCTTTCCTAAAACCTAGTTAAATTTTGCTTATTTCTTCTTTGAATTTGTAGACAATTTTGTTATGCAGTTTCGAGGAAAAGTTTCAAGTTCAAGTTTCAAGCTCAAAAAATTTGAACAGAAGTTATATCTAAGATGTTACGTCGGTACTGTACATAGTATAGTAATTCTTATCGATAAACCAGAAAGAATATTTTAGGAATTTGAACAATCTTCTCTTTTGATAACAGAAATTTTTTCATAAAATCATTTGAATGAAAACTAGTACGAATCTGTAAGCAAAGGCACAATCAAAAGCTCCAAAAGGACGGAACTGATTTTGGTATTGATCTCCAAAAGTATAATATTGCGAGGCTCTTGATGTGCTCATTGCTTTCATGTGATAACAATCTATTGGGATAATTTAAGACAGATCTCTGGAATAACTGATAAATAGAATGTCAGCATGGTAATGACAAATTTCTACTTTTCTTCCAAAAGAAAGAAGGTACTTTATTTGCATCATAACGCTAACCATATCTTTGTCTGCTCGAAAGTTTCTAATTGACCAACACATAAAAGACGTTCAGATTATGAGCCCTACTACAGAATGAGAGTCTAACCACGTATTCTTCTATGCTCTGTAGAGAATTAATATCATAACTGACTTTTCAGTTCGCCAGCACGTTCTGCATCTGACGTTTTCACGAATTACATAGTGTATTAGTCATTTTTTGACAAATAGATTATGAATATCGTGGTGTAAAATAAAAGTAAACAGTAGTAAACCCCTATCGGCAGTTTTGTTTTGCACTTTTTTCTAAGCAGTTTTAAGCCTAAAAGTTACCAAAATTATGATACCTAAGGCAGATTCTTCCAGCTACAACTAACTTTTGTTTAATACCCTGGAGAGTAGCTGAATAGATCTGCTAAGGTATTAATTTCTTCATCGTCCAAGAGCTTAATTGATTTAACACATAATTGCAACTCGTGGTATTTAATCCATTGATGCTCCTACTTAATTAACAATAGAAGTAAGAAGAGTAATGAAATAAAATCAATGTAAGATTTTTGGCTTTGATTTCCACTTAATGGCAATATAGGGTTTGTCTACATTTTTTGCCTTCAAATTTCGTCACCTATGCAATGAAACGAAAATATAAATTCTAGCTGGTTTAGAAATGTAGTTTTGATATCGTAACCGAGTTAGCAGGAACGTAAAGAGATATCATTAGTTAAGATCCTGGTATTAAACAACAACCTAATTGTTTACTTCTTCATGTATTTGGTATACTTCATAATTCTTTGAAGTGAAGGTAGTCCGTTTTGATTAGGTGTTAAGCTGTAGTAAAAGTACAACAGAAAAATAATTAAGAAATGCATTTCTTTCTGTCGTTCTTGAAGAATTTGCAACTATGACATCAGCTTTTAGAAGAATATTACTTACGACTGAACTATTAAAAATAGGTCCTACGATTAGTCCCTGCAATAGTCTCAATTCTATAGTTTATTCTATTAAAACATTTCATTATTCTTATCTATTTGACTCTGTAGTCTTTGCAAAAAATGATGATTTTAAATTAAATTTTTAAATAGCAAAATAACATTTTCTTACTATTTTCAGACTCTAAAAGTCTAGGTAAAACTCATTGTGTCGTTTCTCCAATAATTAATTTGAAAATTGATATGTACCAATATTGAGCAGAGATAGTATGACCGTTTCACATAAACTCTAAGCTTTCTAATTTAACCTTAACTTGCCAATTTTAACTTTAAATTCGTTAATAATTTTGAAACAGATTTCATACAGAATCAAAAATAGTAAAAGTGAAAGGTTTTGTGTTGTTTCGTTAAAAATGTAATTAGCAAACTAATCACGAACATTAATGATTATTCATTCCAAATTAAATGTTATAGTTTCGTATTTTGTAAGAAAATAGCGTTTATCATATTTTGTGTAAAATGAACATTAAAGTATAAATCTGCTAAAAACGTAAATGATTGCTTATGTACCACTAATTGTCTGTAACTAATAATTAATTTACCCATAAGGCTTAAATACACAATTTGCATTCTGTAAATCATTTAACTGTAGCTTATTATGTAACTATTCATGGTAATGTATGTCATTATCGTAATGGTCTCTTAATTTAATATCTAACTATAATATCCTGCTAATTTGTCTAGTCGAACATCAGTGAGGTTAGAAAATCTATTATCAATAATTATGCGTATTATCTGTTGAATTAAAATTGATTTTGATATATCAAATGTAAGTTCATTAAATTAATTAACGTCTGACCAAAAACCTTGTATAAGTGTTAAGCGTCGACAAAAACAAAACAGTAACGGAATTTTATAAGAAGTTGTTAGTACGTTCTGTATTTAAATATCATTTGAGCTACAGGATCTATATTAAGAATCTTAATTAATCTCATCAAGCATACATCTGTATTGTCGTAAAGTAAATATCAAATATGTACTTTAATTTATTTTCAGCCATTTAGGTCTAAACGGTAAATACCAACGGAAGAAGCAGCTGACCTATTTCACTATCTTTGATATTTTATTTTTAACACAAAAACCATAAATAGCTTTGTTTGGTCACGATTGATCTACCGAACTTTACTGAGTATTGTAATTTTTGTATAGGTACATACATTATCAATATGAACTTCTCAAATTCCCAATACTACAAAACATCATTTATTTAAGTCGTACTAAAAGTAATTGAAACTTTACCAGAAGAACCAGCTAAAAGATCCTTCAATGTAGTATTGGTTTAAAAAGATCAGCTGCTTAATAAAACATTCCTTAAGCGTTACTTAAAATTCATTTCGTACTCTACTGCATATTATCGTAAAATACTCACAAAAGCAGGGCGCTTTTTACATTTCACCCCCGTTCATCGCCCCTTTCAGTTGGTAGTAGCGGTGAAGGGGAAGGCGCATCAGAAAGGAAATAGACAGACAGTTATAAATGGATAGAAAAATTATCGAAACATTTCTTATTCGATCCACATACCGTACAAACATTGCATAAGCTCTCCCTAACACTGTGCAGCTCACTGAACGCAAATTTCTTTTGAATAAGCTTCATAATCTACCCTAAGTGTTATTAATATTACACAACCTTTTACTTTTTTAATTGATTATTCTTGTTGTTGTTTGTTTCAATCTAGAAAAAGAATTCGTATTGTTATTGAGAACTCGTTTTATTTTGAAACAGTGACTTTTCTGAATCGTAAACTATTTTTATTAGCGGAGCGCGATTAGTAATTGGCAAATTTCCCACTAATGCCGCTTGTCGTGCGTATAAAATTTGTAAATATTGCGTAAACTTTAATGCAACATTAATGTATTTCTTTTAAAATCAAACTTGAATTAATGTGGTAACGTTTACAAGGTGAATGTCCCTCTTTCACAAAACAAGACTATTAGTTTCAAGAAACATTTGCGGCAGCCACTTACTACCTGTAATCAAATACTTTGTACTCTTGTACTATAATTTAGATCCTTGAAACAAAAAGAAAAAGTATGAAGAGGATTCTAGAAGTTATAAACAAAATTATCTTAAGTTTATTTTAGAGTGTTTTTGATAACACAGATAGATTTGTGTATAATCTACTTGTTCTACATCGTGTTTGAAGTTTGTGTATCACCTAAGCAAATATACGTAATACGTCTGATTCAAACACAAGAATATTAATAATTAAGTTAAAGAAGGTTGTTTGCAAGATTAGCTTATTAGATACGAGAATACAAAATCGTGATGCTTTATAAATTATGACTATGGTCGTTTATATTCGGCAGCAAGTGCACAACCCATCTGCCAAAATTGATAATATTATATGGTAGTAGAAAAACTGTAGATTTTTGCAAGCCATGATGAAACATTTTTACTTTTTTTATTTCAAAATACTTACTGCAACATTAATTTTTCTAGGGCTAACACTAACTTATTTGGTTGTTAGATTTTCTACTTTTCTAAACTTCAATGAGAACTATAGGACGTATTGGGTCCTATATTCTAATCTCACTCTTTACAAATCTACTGCCAGAATTTTCAGAAACATCTCGTCTATTGAATCCTTTTTTTAAATGCAACTGTCCTGATAAATCGATGAAAATACAGATTGGCCAAGTTAGATTTTTCACAAGATAATTTTGTACCTTTCATCTTCTTTGAAATTTCAATTTGTGCTTTAACAAACTAACAGAATCGTAATTTTCGAACCTAATCGTTTTTATATAGTTCCTCTGCCGAATACCACATGATGTGGATGAAATTTCTTTCCCTGCAGAATACTTCGACTTATTCCAAAAGTTCGACTTTCAACTGAAACATGCTCATCTAGAGCTTGAAGAGCTGCAATTTCATTTTCAACATACCCGCTGTTCTTGGTCGTCTTTTAGTAGAACAGGGAATCGTGAACCGTCGGTTTTCTGTAAGAGAAGCTTCCAAGCGTTTAAAGGTAGTTCTGCTTGTTGTATGTCTAACCCAACACGGTACATAGCAAGCATTTCACTAAAGCTGCAGGAATTATTGCTTAATCCATGCTTAAATAATTATGTACTAGGAATGGAAAGGTATTTATTTAACTGCAAAGCTGATGTCTATGATTTCTGAAAATATTTTTTATTTGTAAAATTTTCAAGGTAGCTGTGCGTGTGTTATTTTGCTTGCACAAGGTAGCACAAAGTTATATGCGCCACTCTTATTTCTCAAAATATTAGCTTTTTGTTTATCATAAAATACAACTGAGATCCTTTTTTGAGATATCAGAAGCATCAATGACAAAGACAATTTTCTCTTGATTGTCCTTGTTCCAAGGCTTTTGGAAGGTTTCAAGATTTACGCAAAAGACTGGGAAAACGATTGGAGAAAATTAGATGTAAGCTTAAATTGTGATTTACATAACAGTAAAATTTAATGCTTTAGCCTCAAGACTTTGCTGTCATGCGAAAACATCATCCATTTCCACGGTTTACAATAAATAAAGTACTCTACTTTTAGCGACAGACTTCCATGTTAACGGTAGCATATTTTCACAAGTTCGATCTCATTTTGATATTCTTTAGCAAGGTTTGTGGTCAAGAAATATTTCTAGGCCAAGAAACCTTCATGTCTTTACGCTTAGTGCTATGTCTGTATTTCCTGGGGAACTACGAGCTGCTAATTGTGATACTACAGTCTCCACGAGTTTACTAAAGCAAACACTGTTTAGAAGGATTGAAGCATCATTACCATTCCCAAATTATCAATATCGAAATCAACGCGAAAGTGTGATGCCTTCATGTCCCCAGTCCTCACCCCTTCCTTCCTCTCTGTGATTCTACTGCCCTGACCTGATCTTTTGAGTTGGTCCCAGTTCCCGACCAGCTTGTCTTTGTGATTCACAGATGCCTTACAAGACGTTTTGCATCTGTCACGCGGTCGACGAACGTTTATGCCCTGGGGA
The DNA here is from genome assembly GCA_011009095.1 of Ignelater luminosus. NCBI lineage: Eukaryota > Metazoa > Arthropoda > Insecta > Coleoptera > Elateridae > Ignelater > Ignelater luminosus. The sequence goes on along the minus strand of VTPC01090412.1, from coordinate 324,451 downwards.
ATGGATGATTTTTTGTTGTCGGGTTATAGACTGTCCCTACTCTTTTATAGTGCCTTTTGAACATTTACTGGTGAGAACGGCTAGTGAATCTGCAATCTCTGAAGTCCTCTTTGTTAACTATAGCCAGTTTCACACTACTGTCCGCTATTAAATGTACATGTGCAGGTGTCTAAAATGACATTTGTTGCGTTAGGATATCTGCAATTACTTCTTCATACACTCCATTGTCTTCAGATCTAATTACCTATGATATGCCGCCTAACACTTGTCACCGACAAAGACTCCTCAACCAATCGATGTGACCGTCGACGACATCTTAATCGGCATCTTCTTCTACATCACTGAACCCAACATCTAACGTACTTCTATCCTCCAGCCGTATTCTACCACCAACGTCGCAGTTCTTTCCCCACAACTCCAAAAGAGTGACCACCGATTTCTGCTTATGCAGGAATCTACAGTGAAGTTTCCTTTAATTTATTATCAGCATGTTTTAATGCATTAATTTATATGTTGAAAAGTATGTCTGTGGGTAACTAGAGGTGCTAATACTAGTTTTAAACTAATAAGAGACCACAAGGAAAATTGCTGCTTCTCATACTGATTTATAAGGCTTTTAATTGACAATTCCATCTGTATCAGAAAAAGCCTACATGAGTAAATGTCTCGAAAATACTGTTGTTTCGACCGTCTAAAGAAGTTGATGTAGCTTTTAATCAACTAGTCTTTGAGATTAGTGTACATTGCCAAACAGTTTTGGATATTGCTCAAGATGTCACGTTATACGTCTAAGACTCACGCTGCTTGTATTGCATTTATCTTCTTCGATAGCTTTTAAAGCATAAAGATAATTTTAGAAAATCACAGAAAAGTTACTTAACTTTATTAGATCGTTTTGAGAAAGAACCGTTACAGAAACACAGAGGCTTGTCTTTAAGATTAATTTAACTTGTTGTCTGCCTACACCACGAATAACGGAAACTCAGAGGAATTTATGATTTTTGTCAATAATCTCCTAGGTTCCTAAATCTTCAATTCGTAGGTCTTTCAGTATATAAGTTATCTCAACGGCATGAACGTCGACTTACTGCCAGTAAAGCAAAACTCATTATAATATTTTGCTTTCGTTGGTCGAAATATACCTACTTCCTGCAATTTTAATAGCATGGCTAAAGTATTTCTCTATTCTCACTGAAAGCTATTTTACGAACAAAGCTGAGAGGATAGCTTTGAGTTATCAACCAGGCATGCTGATTATTTCGTTTTGATTTATGATTATATACTAAATATATTTGATAGAGCTTGTATTTTTAAATTAAAAGGATTCTGTTAATTTATTCGTGTCCTTTTGGTTCAATACTGACACTGAACTTGTTTTCATGTTTATTTATATTGTATGAATGAGTAATTGGCAAGTAGGTAATGGTGAACTATGTTGATTCAGTGATGGTATGATATCTTCTGAAAAGACTTTCTTTTGTTATAGATTGTGTACAATTGGAAATTATTAAATTCTTTGTTTCTCATTTTTTGTAGATACCAGTGTTATCAGTACCAACGATATGCAATAAAGAATAATTATTTTTAACAAAAGTTACGACCGAAACATGATACCAGAGATTGACTACTACGAATTAATTTTGAATAGCACATTAGGTTTAAATACTGTTTTTTTTCTATATTTCTAAATGAGACCTTGGAACACCTACTGTAAAAAAATGTTCCCAGATGTAAAGGCTATTAAAATTCATACTATTAATTATTCATTTGTATTATATATTTCACACCTAACAAGCTTCACCTAATGCAAATTTTAGTCGAATTAATGTAACAACATATATCTGCCAAGCATAATTAAACTTTTATTCTAAACAACCATAAAAAGCTAATAAAAAATAAATCAAATTCAATCTTTTCTATTTTTTTGCAATATATTATTTAATCAACACTTTTTATACGCAAACATATACATATTATAAATTTACATACAGAAGCAACTGTCTTTGACCTCGAAATAACAATCTTTTGAAGAGGTCATCAGACATCTTGTCATGTTGGTCTGACAGTGAATGACGTGCGAGAGCAAGAATCAACAGCTTTCTGTAACCCGTTGGGCTCTATTTAAAGACCTTACACCATCGTTGATCGCATTTACAGAAAATGAAATACTTGGATGCTGTTCACTTTAATGATTTATTTATAAATTTTTGTTGCTAATTTACATAGTTTATGATGTGTTTGATTTTCTTTTATGTATGCCGAATCTGTTGATAAACAAGATATGTACACTTGCCTAAATAACATATTGCAGAATTACTTATAATAAACCCATATAAAGGACCGATATCTTGTAGTTAATTGTGAAATAATTTGATTACAAATTGGAAATATTAATTTAAAAATTTCCCGACTCTATTCCAATCATGCAAGATTTACCTGCTGTTATTAGTACTACATCTTGTTAATTACACTGTCACTGAAAGCAGAAACGTAACGAGCATTATCTCTTCTGTTATTATTTTGTAGAAGATATTAGAAAATATAAAAACTATTTTGGCAATTTACTTTAATTCATTTAAGAAGTTCTGGATGTTTATTATTATTTATATGCCATGATAAGTTTTGCGTTTTGATTGTTGGACGTTATGACATAATTATAACAAATTACTATTCAACAATGGTAATACGTAAGAGTTCTTAGCTGTTTCATAAAATCAACAAAATCTCGAAGAGTGTACACTTTGATGAAGGTGGCAATATTAGTGAAAACGAAAGACATTACGAATATACGTGGTGTTTTATTATCCTGAGCCATAGAGTTAGAAATTTTTCATATTTTTAATTTAAGATGGAAATGTTTTTCATTACTAGCGAAACAACAATGGGAAAGTAAATTAGTTCTTTTGGAATTTCGTCAGTTTCTTGTTGATCTCCTATTTTACAGATTATCATTTCTTAAATTTCTTCTTTTCATCTCACGTGATTATGGGACTCCCTGTACTTTAGGATTTGTAATTATGAACCTGTATGAGCCGCTACGTTTTGAAATGTACTGGTCGTACTTTACTGAAACATATCTATCACGTTCACAATAGTAGAGTAGCATTTTTGGCAGATCTTGATAAACTACCCCAAATGACTCCATGAACTGATCCAGTCCAAAGATCTTACTTAAAGGCTCAGTGCTGTTCTTGTGGAGTTTTGACTTATAAAAACAATCATCATCGTCACACTTTGCACTTCTGTTCTGCTGATCTTAGAGAAAGCTCTTCTGGTTCCGCACTTTATATCAACGGTGATGTACGTATCTATAAGCTCTATAAATGTGGTTACGATTTGAGTTTAGGGAGGAGGACGCTGCAGACAGAAATATCGTATCTGGTTGGACTTGCATGCTGCTTCACCTTTTCCTCAGCTTTTATTTGCACGCACAACAGGCATGACCGTCTCTCCCTTTCGTTGTCTACAGCTGAAAAGACTTAACCTTCAACGGTCCATTTGGACCCCAGGGCACGATTTTTTGAAAACTTTTTTGATTTTAAATTTTATATATTGTGCGGTCAGCTATTTTTTCTTTGTGATTTGCTCTACTTGTTTAATATCTTATATTACGTAAATGTTCGTTTTTTTTTAATTTCTTATTTTTTTCAACATGGGGTCCGCTTAGGCCCCAGTTCGTCTTTTATATTTAGTATACAGAATGTGTCCTAATTATTTCCAATCAAACAGGGGAGTTTTACAGTAATGTCTGTAGCTCCCCGTTCTCTATTTTACTAATAGTATTTCAAATTTTTCTCGTAGGTCAGGGATTTCCTGTACTATGATGTTGAGGGTGAATGTGCAAAATGCACTCAGTTTGTGTTAGTTGCTCATAATGTACGCTTCAAGATGAATGCCGTGACACGTTTTGATAATAGTAAGCCCCTTACATATAGGGAACTGCTATATTTGCTTGAGAACAATGTTCCCGATTTTGAAACTAAGAAGTGGATGCAAGTGATATAGAAGAAGTCGATGTTGTGTCTGAAGTAGATGAAGAGGATGATGTTATTGTCACTAATTAGGAGACGTGTGCTGAGGTTGAAGACATTGCAGAATCCAGTAGTCATGCTGAAGGTTTTTTACAATATTTGGCAAAAGATGGAACCAAATGGTCCAAAATACCAATAGACGTACGAGCTAAATTACCAAAAGCCAACAATCGGAAAACGGAACTCGGACTTACAGCTTATAGCTCAGGCATTTCAAGTATGGAAGATGCTTTTTTGCTATTTCTGGGTCCTTTTATCTTTAATTTCTAGACAATTAATATCTTAAGTGCGAGCAGCAAATTGCTAATATTCTGTCATGGGGTCCGACTGGACCCCGGTTCGACTGTTACGTAATTTTACGAGGCCCGTCCGTTGAAGGTTAATGTCTAGAACAGCTCAATGAAATGAAAGTTGTACGGTTGTTCAATGTCAACAAGCTTCAGGTAATGGAAAGATCAGAATACACTAAAATTGTATTTTTCTTTTTAATAAAAGGAAAATATATGTTCGAAAAGGTTATTTTCCATAACTATTTAACAATCTAACAAAAATTAAGATCGGATGAAAGAACGAAAACTATTTCTAATTATCCAATGTAGAAAAATTGGACATTTATATAATAACTGAATGGCAGGCACATTCCATATTTAGCTCCATTAAGAATGTTGATGGAAAATGAAGCTCAACTTTTAGCTTTATGAAGAAGGTTAATGGAAAACAAATCTTGACCTTGGGTAATCGGAGATGGCTCATTGTATAGCATAATGCGATCAATGATCATATTCTAAGCCCAGTATGAAGCTATTGGAGGAGCAACCCCGATCGTCGGCAACCGTAGACGCGAACCTGTCTTGTCATTTCTTTTTTTGTATGTCAGCATGGAATATGCTAACTGAAAAATTCCTATCCAGTAAAAATTTCTAAAGAAAGGATCACTTCTACTGTCAGACAGAAGAAAGAATACTTTGTTTTGAGAGTTTTCGTGCTTTTTCAATCAGTGTTGGTTCTTCGAGGATTTGAACCTTTACACAACCCACCGAGTCATTGAGCAGCTATGCGTTACATTTAAATAAGTGAAAAATTGCAAAAATGCATAAAGATTGGGTTTCTAAAAGTATAGTATGTAGATTTTTATTGCGGGGCGAAAAGAAAGCGAGTCGCTGAAACTCTATTACAGTAATTTGGTTTCTTTGTAAGGATCAATCAACGTTTTCGTTCCTGAATTTGATTGGCTGAGGTGTTAATTTACCTTCAAGTACTATTTCATTTCCATATTACCTTTGATTGGTATGACAACTTTTCTTTCCATTCTAATTCAAAACACTTTTTTCCATACTTATTATTAATGACTATAATTTTTATAAGTTCTTTATTAACTGTATAATCAAGTGAATAGCGGTTGAGTTTTTCAAAATGGTTTTCTGCCATTGTTTTGCAGCAAAAGTGATTTTTGATCAGGAAGGAATCATAGCAGCCTAATCTGGAAAACTTATGAAAATGAATATATCAAATGTCTGCCATGTTTGCCTCGAAATTTTGACTTGAATTGTTAAAAATGAAAAAATAAATCCTATCAGGCTAAAATACTAATTATTAAAAGAACAGTAATAATAGCTTTCAAGTAGACAACTCTAGTGACAGATCGCGATGTTAGCTACTTATATTTGTAAAACCAAAAAGATTTCTTGACGAAGCTTGTTAAAAACATTCATTTTAAAACAGTTTATTAAACTTCTTAATTACGAAGAACCAACTAGAACCTAAGATGCTCTGTTCCGACTATGCTACATAATGAAAGTACCGTTTGTGTAACTTTCAGGAAGCATTTTTATATCCAAACTAAAATTAATAAATCCCCGACAGCTATGTTGTCTTCATTAGTTCGACCAACTCCTTTTTTTATACTTATGGTATTATAGAAAAGAAAATAAATAGTAGGTAAAAACTATTTGTCTGTATTAAACAACGTCATAAAAAAATAAATTTCCATAATGAAGTTGTTAATGGTATAAGTTAGCTAGGTTGTTAAACGAGATAACTGAATAAAAACTGTGAAAGTGGGGCTGTCAAGGTGCTGTACAGCAACACCTAGTTTATTTTTTCTTTAGCTCTAATCTGTACTATACTTGCTAAGATTTATTATACCCTAAAGATAAATATATCAACAAAGGTGAACTTAAATTAAAATTTCTTAGCTGGATATTGTGATTAGTTTTATTTATAGAAGGTGTAATTAAGGACCGATTAATATTTCTCTTTGAGTTTATATAAATGACTTAGTTGTGGGAGTGTTACCCTTAGAGAAGCCGTATATTAAAGACACGTTTTGAATTTACATTTTAAAGAAAGTGCTCTAATATAATGAAAATCGTTTTAGAACCAACCTATTATGTTTTCTGCGCGAAAAGTTGTAAATTACTTATGCATACAAATATCATAAATTAAAGTCCTAAAATGCCTTCATTAACAAGTGAAAGCAGAGCAACTCTTGCTGTCAAGATATGTAAAACACGCTGTCACATACAATTTTTCGATTATTAATAATTGTAATATACAATTTAAGTCGTTAAATTATAACTACATCGCATTACACTCCTTAATAAAAGTTGCCGTACCATATACCGTGTATATAGTTTTACAGAATACGTAATACATTATTTTTAAATATGACTGTAATGGGAATTAATTAATATCTGCCAGTTTTAAAGATACTCATTTGAAACGATATTCGCATGGATTGTGAATCCTCTATTTATGTGTCATTTTGTTGGTGAAAACTACTCGATTCTCAACTAGTTCCGGGATTATTCTCCTAAAATTTGAATTACAGTTTCCAGCTTATACCCAACACGTTTTTTATGTACAACAAAAAACTTCTACATAATAATTTTTTATTATTTTAAGTAAAGAAGCTTTGCAGATGTTACCAAATGTTAGCAGCAATTTATCTTACACATACCTGTTGTTTGGATATTTAAAAATTCAAGACTGCTTTAATCCGAAACGTATAAGAATCCAGTGCCATAAATCTTACTGTGACCTCGTAAATTACAAACAGTTGTAGTTAAATATTCCAGATTATAAATAACTGGATACGATAGGCAGCTTAAACTATACAGTCGCCTGAAAAGTAGCTTATAAAAAGCATTTTCTAATACCTGTGTTTGCGGAGAGCTTGTTTTAAGGCCTTAACGTGTATCCTTTTTGTAAATACTTTTACTAAACACAAAAATTAATCAATTTCTAATTGTAAGACATCGGGCAATAAATTAAAGATGAAGAAGTCTGACACTCGGAATTATTGTTCCAAAAGCATTTCGAAAAGTATCCGTGGTATTTTTAATGGCCTGTTAGCTTAAAAATATTTGAAAATTTGCATCACAAATATTTATTCTCGAATGGTAGGTGGAAAAATTTAAAAACGCTTTTTTATAGCCGGTAACACATTATAAATAAAAAGTGGAACGCAATTTACGTCTTAAAATTGAAAATAATCCGACTGCAAACCCACCCCTGTAGTAAGTGAAAAGCAACGAGAAAACATTAGCAAGTCCTTGAACGCTTTAGAAACCGAGAATTATGCTAATTCTTTCAAATTCAGTGTAAAAAGATTTGCAACCCATAAAAACAAGGTTAAACCCTTTCTGTGAGAGCTTGAGCATCGCAAAATGAGTTAACCGTTCCTTTGAAAGTGACATCACTCTTGCTGAGTTACCTTAGAATTATTTATGGTTGTATTTGCCATTATAAATAATGTATAGTCGTTTATTTCCACTCGGGATGAAGCACGACTGAAATGTAGAAGAAAATTATTAACTTAACGTTAGCGTCGTGTACATTTTAATTAAATATGTACTAATCGCTATTAAAGCTTGTATCATTGGCAAGACATTCTTTCAGGTCTTCTAAAACTTCCAAAAACGTTTATGTGATTAGCTGACGTTTTGTAGTCGGACAAAAAAATCCAAGTGCCAATCAGCGTCAGATATTTGAGCTCTGCACTGTGGATGAGTCGCGACAGCGTCTGAAGCGATCCTAGAAAGGGAAACATGGAGAATGTGTCAGATGCTGTTACTTAAAAGGGTACATTAAAAATGACAGTCAAGCAAACCATGAATACTACACATTTAAGATGGGAGACTGTCCAGGATTGGAACAATGAAGACTACTCTTTTTCATTCATTTTTTTTTGGAATTTTATTTTTGTTGAATAAATTTACTTTTACTTTAAGAAAAAAACTAAGGAAAATAAACAATTAGACGTGAATGCTCCTTTATATAAATATATCTAGGTGCTTTTTAGATGTTCAGAAAAAAATATTGATTAACATGCACGTGTAGCCGCAACCTTAAAAAACTTTTTAACTTAAATTTTTTTCAGTACTTTCAACATAAATGTAAGTTGATTTATTGAAAGTATAGCCATCATGCTTATATTTTATAATATATATGTATAACCTAAATTAAAACAAAAAATGCGGTAACTAGAATTTGTAGATACTGCATTATAAAGAGATTGTTATAGATTAAATATTCCTTGTATAATTAATAATTTTGTAAGCTGTGATAAACACACAAAATGTTTAAGGTCGTTAAGAAACTGTATACGATAGATTTTCCAAAATCATTGTTAGGTACGGTTGTGTTCCCAAACTTTTTCAGATATTTATTATTATTTAAGTTGTATAGTAGCAACACTGAAATATGCATTATGAAGCTATTCGCTTACCAATTTATTTTTAAGTACAAAAATAACACCTCCTGAGCAAAGTATTTGAAGAAATTCTATAGAGTAAAAGTGAAAAAGACGAATCAGGTATCATGTCTTTGCACACTTGTTTGTAACTTTACTTCTTGGTACTTCTCCCACTGTAACAATTCCATCCAAAGTAATGGTTATGCATACGTAAGATGCAATTTTAGTTTTCACTTTACCAAATATGACGTACACAATCGACTGTGTGTGCACGATACCTCTTTATTTATTTGGCTTCAAATTCTTCATTGTAATGTTTTCCAAGAGAATCCTCAGAATTCTTTTAACCGTAGAAGACTTCATTAAGTTACGGAAGATGAAAGTGTTGATGCATGGCAAATTTCCTAGGACATTTTGTCCATTACGAAAATACCAGTTGTCAGTCTGTATTAGCATTTTTCGTCTGTGTCAGACAAACATTTAAACATTTGACATCTAAATACTTTTCAGTTCAATAAATTGAAGTGATATACAGTACGTCCAAAAGGTCGCACTAAGCATGGGGATCTCGAAAACGGTAAAAGATAGAGATTCGGTTAAATGAGAGGAATTGTTTAGTACATTAAGGTCAACTAAGATCCACCTCTAAAAAACGCATTTGTTTAAGCGCCACAGCGGAAAAATCGAATCTTTTCATATCCTATAACTTTTTCTGTTTGAAGAGATAGGGCAAGACTTCTTTGACTCGAAGGTACTTTTTTATATGGATTGCTAATAGATTATCAGATTTTCGATTATACTTTTTAATATTGACGATATAATCTTAAATAATTCTTTTTAATGCAAGTCGTAGGAAGCCACGACGTTAACAGACAGTGCTCTTAATTTTCTTTCCAATAATACCAGGTTTGATATAATTACTTATCTTTTAAAACTAGGAAGTTACAATAAAAAAACTATGTTTTTATTTTAGAGCTGGGGACAAACAAAAAAGAACTACTGAATACCTGCTCTAAAACAACTGATAACATATTATTAAAAACTAAACTATGCAACTTATTACAGAACAAAAAGAGATAAAGTAGTGAAAACACAACATATTTTAGTAAGTGATGATGTTATACCAGTGTTGTTCAAAATGCTGAATCAAGAAAAAGTTCAAGGAAACACAACTTGTTTTAGGCTATCAAGCTTTCTCGATTCTTGAAATTCAAGTATCAAAGTTAAGTGGCAGCTTGTTTGTAACATTTTCATAGAAAACACTGCATTGTGAAAACTGAGCGTGGACTGTTTGAGCTCGTTATTTTTTGAACTTTCGAGGTAGATCTTAGTTGACCATAATGTACTAAATAATTTCTCTCATTTAACCGAATTCGAGATCCCCATGCTTAACGCGACCCTATGCATATACTGTATTAGGTTAAATATAAAGGCTTCCATAGTTTCTGTAATGAATTTGAACCAAAACTACATTTAATACTTTGCATCGGATTGCATCTAGAGAGAAAACCTAATATTTTCCCCATCAAGAAAACGAAGACATTACTTGATACAAAATACTTCTTAAAGGAACAATCGTATAGAGACAGTTGATGGTGTATTATGTGTAATATCGTTTAACGCATCAGCAGTGACTTCTAGTTCGCCACTCTGTTTAGACCAACTTGCGAAATAAGTTACTAAAGCAAGTCGCAAGTGATACAATGCTACATATTATGCTACACTCCAGTCCAAATCTATCCAAACAAGTGAAAAGTTTATACTTAATTTCTTCATCAATGAATTGCATTTTTGACATATTCTTTGTAAGTAGTGACATTAACTTATTGGCAACTTCTACTACTAAAAACAGCGTCTATAGAACAATAGAGGCGATATCAGAGTTAGTTTTTTACTGACATTTACGGTTACCGTTCGTGTGAGTATGCAATAGAGTGACATGGAAAAGCAAAACCTCTAAAGTAAAGTAAAAATTTATAGACTCTGAAAGAGAACACCGTCGGACGCCAAAATTTAATAAAACATGGTTCGGTCTAGTCTGGAAAACATGAAATAACGTGAAAAAGTCAGGAAAAAGATCTAATAAAAAAAAGTGATGGCAATGTCATGAAAGTAGTGAAATACAAATAAAAGTCGGGGAATATAACTATTTTGTCTGAAATTCCAAATAATAGCAAAAGTACCGACAAAAACGGGACAATTCTTGCACGTGACTTTTAATTTTGATTGTTTCAATCTGACTTGGAAAATTTGCGCAAATCTTGAACTAATATATGGCGAACGTTAATTAAAAGCAGAGTGGACAATTCACGAAACGGAACACAAACGTGAACGTAAGAAAAACACACGTGCAAATCTTGAGGTAGTTTCGTCAGTATATTTGATTGACATAAGTATAAGTTCATGATAAGTCTCTTCCATAACGTTCTCATTTGCTTTGTTTTCGTTTTTGTTAACATTTACATTACCATATTATTTGTTAACGTCAATTGTGAATGTCCTTTTTCAATGCTAACAGAGAAAATATTGCATTTAATAACACCTAACATTATTTGACATAACAAAACAGCAATATGCGTTTTTAGTCCACGTAGTGATTCGTACGCATCAATATAAGGTTAATAGATGAACAAGCAGCTAACTTCAAGTTATAATCGTAATGGAACAAATATCCGTCTATGCTCCAACAGGCAGTGAAAAGACTGAATCTTTAGCATTATACTGTACTGTGATATTTGGAGCAATCCAAATCAATTGCATGGCGCATATAGACGAAAGTTATCATTTGGAATTGCATATTCTATTCGTAAGGGCGAAGTGATATAAAGCGATTTTTTTTCATTAAACGATACTGAGTGCTAACAGTATTTCAACGGACCTAGCTTTTTCCCTCTTGGCGAAAAACACGATCGTCGCGTCCTCTATTAGAAATTTATAAAGATAGTTTGAGAGTGAGCATCAGGTGATCTCACTGTTGCCACAGCAGTAAAAATATTGCCAGAAACAATAAAAGTTAGAAATCTTTAGATTTGGAGATTTACAGCCAGCTCTGGCAACGCTAGTTGTAGCCGATAAACACTCTTTCTTCCGCCATTATGATACATCTTGACGAAATTTAACGCCATCTTTTGATTGGTGATTTTCCCTTATTGGTATTTTTAATCTTGACTCATCGCACTCAATGGTTGATTCTTGGCTGTAATCACGCTGACAGTGCAAAGCAGCAATACAATTCCACAATGACTGCAATAGAGTGCAAAAAGTAAACGTCGCGAGTGGGCGGGGCTAAGTCCTACTATCTTTTTCTACTTTGCTAGTATCGTTCATAGTGTCATACATCTTTTTAATATTGTATTGTTTCTATCGTTTGTTTTATAATCAACATGATGACATGACATGACATCTTTAATGAAAGACGTAGGTCACAGAAGTGAGAATTAATTATCAATAATAAAGAAAATAATGAGAATAGAAGGTTTTTTGTAGTACAATACTGAATATTGTCATAATCTGGGCAACTGTAATTGCAATCTCGGTTAATACTTTAATATCCATTCCGCAAAACCCTTTCACATAGGCGTCTCCATGCATCTCTTATGGAAGTAATTTTTTGAGTCAACTCCAGTTTTAATTTTGCGTTACGTTTAGCCCCACCCACTTCTGCAGTCTATTACCAGTTAAAACAATTTTTATATTAGCATAAAGTAATTTATTTTGTTTTCTTGCAATATATACAGTACACGATCAGAGTAACATTGAGGGATTTTAGACACGACCAGTTTCTACAGATTTTTGTATAAATAATGTCGCGCTACATTCCCTTAGTGCATGAATTGATGAAATACACGAAATCTGATATAGCATAATTACATAAAATTTGTTTCCGAAGAGCTCATAAGACGACTTTCGATAATTAATATGAAATTAGATTTCGTCTATTTAGTTAATTGTTTCATTAAAGAAATGATTTGCGATATTATTTATGCAAAAAGCTGTACATCGTTACGAGACTTACCCGAAACTCTTACCGGTATTATCGTCTTTGAATGGTGACAGACTAGAATAGGCATAATATAGTTTTCAGAAAAATGTCTTGGAAAACCTAGAAAAGTCAGGGAATACGATTTGCAGTGTAAAGTCCGAATCGTGTAAAAGTAAATATTTTATGTGACATCAAAATTCTTCTCTTATAATAAACGATTCTTTCATTGCCCACTATAGTCAGACAATACTCTTTGAAAATACAGCAACAGAAACAGTTGTCTTTAAACCTAGTTTATATTAAACTGTGATCTGTGCAGTCGACCCTAAATATTCTACTGTATCGTAAAGGTAGAATCTTTTGTTTTTTCTTTATAAGGTTATATTTCTCTAATTATTATCAGAATATTTAAAAAGCTACTATAGAAGTTAACTATTTTGGTTTCTCAATATGTCTTTTTCGTTATTTGCTGTTCTTTGTCGCTTTGATTGTATTGTCCAAGACACTCTAAATACATAATATATCATATAAAACAGTTCTGTCGAGTAATAATTCCGTATATATTTTAGACAGTCATCCTGTCTTGATTTCTCTGGTAAACAACAAAGCCGGCAAATTGCTATTGGATACCCCTAGATGAATGAAAACTATATCGATGGACATCAGATAATGAATTTCGGTTTTAGATTGCATTTTCAAGAAATAAACAAATTTAAAAGGAAATCTTGAAAGTTGTAATGGTATTTAAATGTTTCAATAGTCAGTGTTTTTAGATTCCAAAGACTTGGGCATAGTACTAAGACTTTTGAAACATTATACTGTTTCTATTAATCTATTTAGTTGTAATCGCGGTATAACCCAGAAAATAAAACGGAAAATAAAACTGCGAGGTTTAAATGCAAAACCAAAACGAGGACATTTTAAAAATTGGAATAGTGCAAATCACGCAAGATCAGAAAAAAGGATTCCAAGTTGTGTCACATTCCTTTTTGAAAACCTGTAAGAACTACTTAAAAGGGACATGGCCTCAGAAAAAAAATAATTTGGTAATCTTATGGTAACTACTCAGCACAATTACCACTGTCACTCGGATTTGGGATTTGACAACTTGTTTTCATGTTCATCACGATTTAGGCTTATTAAAATTGCTGGGTGCTACTTAACTAGACTGCGAGAATGTAGGCCCTGAAATATATTGTATTCTAAGCGCCTAAAAAGGCACAAATTTTTGCAAGACAGACATTAATAACAATAAGTGATGAATAGTCTTTAAAAAATGTTTCTTAAGTATACTAGATAAGTGTTTAACTCTTAAATCTCAATGTTATTGTTATAATATGCTTCATAGTAGGTAATCAGTGCCATTTGCAAGCTTTTAATTTCAAATTGTTTGCATTTATCATTTAATAGTGGTTATATGCGGTAACCGAACGTTCAACATTTACAGTTATTGCCGGCGTATTCGTTAAATAATAACAATAATAAATAATAAATGGAGAAAAAATTCAAAGTATCTTCCAAAAGTTGTAATGAGAATACTTACAGTTTTTGTAATGAAGATTAGCAGAATTTATGAGCGCTCAAAGAAATTCCAAATTAATTTTTCTATTGAAAACCTGGTTACGTTTATACAAATCAGTGCATCAATCAACTTGAAAGTCCTCTTGCAGAGATTCTCTTATTGAAGAATAATGAGAGGCTATGTACATACAGTTAGAGATGAGATTGTAACAAACTCTCTTTAAGTATATGCTATTATAACCTGTAAAGGAATATCTACAATGGGCTTTGCTTTAATTTATCTTCAGTATACAAAAGGTGTTTTACCCAAACATCTTGTTAAAATGACTTGATTATCGGACGCGCAAGTTTATGAAAACTATGTTGATTTTTATTTTAAAGAAACAAAAAATGATAAAAATGGCAAACGATAGGCAATTAATTTTGAAAAAGTTATTTTTCTGTAAATAGGAAGACATGGGCAAAATAAGACTACATACATCTAGATGAACAGCAACTGTAGGAGGTGCACTTATATTTAATCCTTCTTATTATAGTGTTTAACGAATAAAAAAGCAAATGCCTAAACGTTTCGCAGTCTAGTACTAACGTAAGCGAAGTGCATGAAAGGACAGCAGTGGAATGCGGAAAAACTTGAGTTAACAAATTAATGTTTGTACATAAGCCACTAAATATTAGAAGCAATAGATATTAATAAATCACAATTGTTCTTAGAAGACAAAACTCTACAGCAGAAGCGGGCAAATTTATCCCCCGGCGAGTCGAAACTAGCTCGCATAACGACAAAACTTTAGCATATTTTGCAACGCTCACGTCTAAATTATTTAGCTAAATTTCTGCCCTAAAATTAGGTTTTGTTGATACATTTACGATACAAGTCCATTGAACTCCTAGGATCAAGTTACGCAAAAGATCAAACAAGCCAAGTAATGGATGTAGACAAGCACAAAGTTCCCGAATAAGTTGCAAAATTGTCAAAGTAATTGTAACTCACAGAACTAGTCGGAAACTTGCTGAGTCATAACAAACTTGAGATTTAGCCAATCTATTAAGAACGTCTTTCTTAATCATTTGTTAAGTCTTAAGCAGAGGAAGCCATTGATAAAACTGTTATTTTCCAGTTTCACAATTGGATATATCCATTGCAATAATTCTCTAGTTCAACTGTCTATATGGTTTCCAAAAATAACTCCTTAAATTTGTCAGGTACGGTAGAAGATTTTAACGATTTCAGATATTTTATGTGAAATTCTTTCAGTTTGTAATTCTGAGGACCGGTGTCTTTTCTATCTCTTGTTAAATTTATTTGCTGGATAAATATCACGGGAATTAACGAATGGTAATTATTGCATCTATCTTGCGGATAAAATGATCAAGAAGTAGAATAACCGGTCCTTAAAGAGAAATGCAATGCAATTTACTCACGCAAATTCTTCTTTGCCTGATTTTCCTCTCTTCGGTAAATTAGATAATTTTTTCTGAATTTCTCTTTAACAGCTTTCATGATGTTTCTCTTTTCTCTCTTTCCTCCAGGTTATTAACTTAAGCGATGTGCAGCATTAAATGAACGATTATTTGGCTTTCAATGGTTCGTTCCTCCCAACTATGCAAAGAGCAAGTAGTTCTAGCTTACTAAATCTGTTTGTAGGATTGCTTTATATTTTGATTTAGTTACCGACTACTTAATCGATGTACCGGGTCGCTAGCATAACAAACTCACAAACACAAATATCGATATTTAACTAAAAGAAATTTTTGAAGAAACAAACCTTTTGTGTTTAGGTTTTTGGATTTGTTTTTGTGAAAGTGGTCAAGATTCTTCTTCTGTACACTCTATACATGTTTTAATGACATTTTTTTAAATCTCTATTTGACAGAAAATTAAAGCAAAAATATTTGAAGAAGAGTAGGTTCTATTAGTATCCTCATGTTCTTTGATGCTGGTTTACGTAAACCAGTATTGAAATTCGTTGAAAAGGGAAGAATTCAGAACTCACTTGAGAAAAAACATCTTATTGTTAGAGACATTGTTTGAATTTCAATTAAAAACTCCAAAGGCATATAAACCTTAAGATGTATCTGTCAAAAAGGCTAGTATCTAAGAAAAACCAGCCTGATACTATATCATTCCAGTTTCCAGCTCTCTAATTTACTTTGAACAAAATTGAACAAAAACATTGCAAAACTGGTAGTATGTCAATTAAAACAGACTTGTAAAGAACACGAAATATTAGACAAGATTATTGATACATTTCAGCAGTCTAATGCAGAAATTCATTAACAGGTCAAAACATAAAAATGTGAGTTTCAAAGTTGATTGTTTGTGTAAGAAGTTAAAACTACTCTTTCTTAAAAATTGGTGAATCGATCGAAGAAAGGTTGAAGTTTATCATTGGATCATTTATTTGTTTACTCAAGCAATTTGCAAATCGACGCAACTCTAAGTTTATGATTTTGGAAACCTGCATACCATTTGAGATAACATCTAAGACTGCTTAGGCTAATGCATGCTGTTAATTTAATTTACCGTTGAGTAGTTGTTTTTTACAAAGACCACCGTTAACAGTAATAAATTGAGATTACTAAAGTAAATAATAATTTAGGAAAGCCTCACGTTTTATGAATTTTTATTGCATAATCATTACAGAAATATAACGATCAAAATGAACTTTAGCATACAGAAGCTATAAAATGATCATAGGAGAGATTAATTTTCATCCGAAACCAATAACTATTAGAGCTAGTATAGGTTGCTTTAAATCTTTTTATAATGTTCAATTTGTTATTTAAGTTGTAGAAAAAATGAGATTATTTGAAATTAATCGATTATGCTAATAAACATCTTAAGTTCAAACAACTAATTTTATTTGCTACTTAAAGGTGAATCATTGTTCCTACCAGAACTATCTAATTAGTTACGCCAGGAAACGATAGTCAACGCCCAGAAATTGTAAATCAAAGATTACTAACGTGTAAGATGAATATCTTCGTACAAATAGTTTTGTTTAGCCTCCGTACTTGTATGTAAGTATGGTAATGCTAAATAGTTCAAATCAATCTAATGTTGTGAAATATGAATTTCGCAGGAAACTTAATCCTTTTTCAAAGTTAACACAGTCTGACATTTTACTATCATAAATGTTGAGCTAATTTTTTGCTTCCTTTAGAAAGTCAGAAATAATAAGATCAAAAATAACATTACTACAACAAAAGGTTAAATCAGCAAGTTTTCTGTCATTATAACTTTTTGTCCTAGTGACACTAAAGCAGTGTTTCTTAAAAATGTTTTTTTTAAATTTAAAACTCGCAAATCGTGCATTTAAAGTGTTCTATTTCTAATCCAATCACCTGTTAAACGATGAATTATGAAAGTAGTTGTAGCAAATGTATAAATACTGAACGGACACCATAAATTATTGTGCAATGATGCCGCTGCAGGAGGGAGCAGCCTCCGTACCGTCGTTTTGCCGACCATGAGTAAAATCGTCTTCCTTTAGCATAGTGTGTAGGTGGAGAATTATGCATGCGAGCTCTCGTCGGAACAGTTCTTTACAATGTATTATGTTATACAATATGTGCCGATATGTTACTACAAGAGAAACAAATTTATTTACCGATAGCTCTTCACTAGTCGCCTGTGTTTGCTATCATAGGTATATGGTAAAAAAATATCATAAATTATTAATGTGCTTGTTTAACTGTTTGTTGGTGTTTAATCATTAATATTGAATTTTTTCTTTGAAAATTGACCAACGATTTTGGTGTGAATTGGGTTAAATATATGCGTGCTTGGGAAAATGTTTTGTCGGCTTCTTGTTGATATACTAAATGGTAAAAAATATGTCAGTCTATTTTATATTTGATTAGATTGTACCTTGATTTTCTAACAAGCATTAATATTGCCTCCATAAACACAGTAATGGGTTACCGTATAATGAATGCTGTATATCATTATCAAAATACTTCCCGTAATTTTATAATAGTTGTAGATTCTTTTGTATAGGGCATTGATACTATTATGGTAACACCTTAAATTTTATTCTCATGTATAATCTAAAGCCTATTAAGATCGTTTGGATGAAGCAATATAGTTATAATGGCCAATGCATTTAAAAGAATAAATTCAGTGAGGGAAATCACAAAAATAGGACATTATTTTAGCAATAACTCAAATTGAATAGTGAACAATTAACATACTGCCATCAAATGAACATGTACTCATTTATAGTAAGTCCGTTAGTCTACTGTTGTATTGTCTTGTCAAGTTAACATAAGAAACTAGAGAAGAATTGCAAAACTGGTTTAGAAGAAAAAGAAGGCGCAGTTGCAGTAACAGTATAATGAGTTTGGAAATTAAGTTAAAAAAACTGACATTTCGATAGAGTCCTATTATCAGTAAAAATCACTTTTGACCGATTTTCCTCCTTAAAAGAAGATTATAGTTGTGTAATTTTATTTAAGACGTTGTTATATCTGTATATCTGCTAATATTTTCTATTCTAACATATGTATAAGATCTAAACTTTATCTGATACTTAACTTGTGGTTGCCTTTTGATTTATTGATATATCTTCTTCTACCTGTGCTCTTAATGATATTGCACATGATAGGCGCAAATCCCTTAATTATTTTAAGGAGCAAAAATTAACGAACTTTTTGATATATAGTATAGGGAGGGTAAATCATCTTTTCGTTTGTCAGAAATGATGGAAGACCATGTCATAGTAATATACACCAAAACATTAAATGGTAGCTAGTAAATATGATAACTGATCAGTGGTCACTTAGCTTCTATATTCACAGGATTTTGATTTTTGTTGTTTTCTTTCTTTATTTATTTAATGCAAAAACTTTCTATTTTGATATAGTTTATTATATGAAAATGTCTCAAAACTCCATAAAGTAGACTATTTGGTGAAAGCATCTCCAGCTAGGAAGTCAAAAATGACTAGGAAACACAAGTGTAATTAAAGGAGAATCAAGCAGGATAAAACCAAAAATTTCAGACATTGGTTTTTAGTAAAGGTCTTGTAAACGGCATCAATTTTGTTGTCAGTGGAAATTGTTACCTTTTATAACTCGAGACTTTTTGTGAATCTTATTTGAGTAACTAATTCATATCAATTTAAGTACGTATCTGTTATAGATGTCAAGTTTAAACCTTTGCGTTTCGACTACGTAGTCTTTATCTTTCCAGTAGAAGTTTGGACATGGTCCAGATCCTTTCAGTAGAAAGAAAGATAATGTACCATCTAAGAACAAAGTTTCATTCTTATCTTTTCCGTCTTGTTAGATTTCTCACATTCTCCCAAATGAAATCATAGTAAAAAGGCCGAGATTATATCAACAAAAGTTTGAAAAACGCTCACTTGGCCAATACGATTTATGTAAATCTTGACATACTTTAGCGCACCATTCCTGTTTCTCTGTGTTTCTCGTTACGATACTCTTTATAGTTATCACCTTCTGAAGTTTTTTCAATGCAAAAGTGTTTTTGATTACTGTAATTAAACTCTTGTCCTACAAACTAAAACTAATATTTGAGATATATGATTACATGGTGAGATGCAAAAACAAAAATATATTATTGTAACAATGGTCCAACTATCCTCCACATTGGAGGAGAGTCAGACCACCGTCAGGAGGGCAGACTAATCAACAGAATGTTACTTCTTTTTCTTCGTGATCGTAGTTCCGCAGGGGTGGCAGAGGGATTCGTAGTTCGTACATCCTTCATGCAGCCACCATCTGCACAAAATACACTGAATCCAGTCGTCTTTCTTCTTCGTTTTTCGGAAATCTTCGCCGCATCCAACACATTTATTTTATTATTGCTAAGTCGTTCTTCTTCATCAGAATTATCCAGATGGTTGCTCGGTGATGCATTAATCTGAAGACAGAACACCAGCTATTTGTCGGCGAGTTCTCTTCGCCGCGAGAGTAACATCAGGCACTGGTGAAACCAAATCTAGCGCTTTCCCTGGGCTAATGTCTGCTTCAATGAATTTGGTCAGATCTTGCACTAAGAACGCATGGTCGGGAATTGCACTTGGATCGAAGAGCATTATTCTGGTCGCTTTGAAGCCTGATACCGCATTTTGAGCGGTTGCAGATCTGCCTCATGCATCACCCAACAGCCTTCCAAAATGTAACCTATTCAACTTCCGATTTGCCTGATCTTTTATGAAGTACCCGCATGAATCCCAATAGTGCCCTTTGGGAGATTTAAAGAAGCTTCTATCTAAGGGTTGTAGAAAGTGCGTCAAACAGAAAAGTATTAATTCATGCCCTTCTGCGAACTGAAGGGTCTCGATATTTGTAGTATGAGATGAATGTCCATCTAGTATTAACAACACCAATCCCGGCGGTTTTTTCGGATAAAATTGGCTCTTCAGCCTGTCAAAAGATATTTCCGCATTGACATACGCCAACTCTGCAGACATTCTTATGCGTGATCTAGGAGGCATTCCATCGCACCATTCATGTTTTGTGTTTTTTTTCTTTTGAAGATGCAATCTGGAGGCAAATAGCCACCTTCAGCATTGTAGCATGCCAAGACGCTAATGGTTTCTCCTTTCTCTCCCGGACTAATACTAGAAACACGTCTGGATCCTTTTTGGGCAAGCAGTTGATCAGCCCTAGTATATACTCCTGGTTTTGCCTCAAAATATTTTACTGGTACTACCAGATCTGCCGGACGTAAATGAGCCGCCTTTGGCAAACATGAAAATCGCCTACTTCGCTTGAAAGTGAATGACAGAAACACTCTTGGCGCAACGTGCCTTAGGTCATCATATACATTTCATCTTCAACACTCAACTAACATTGGCATTTGGTGGAATACCAGAGAACTCGAAACTAGCTTTACGTCACTAATAGCAAATAAACGTACGGAATTACGTTTTAGTTTTAATTTAATATTAATATTCATGTAATTTGAAATTATTATCAGAAATAAACTGGAAATAATACTTTGTTAGAGATATTTTTTGTAGGGAATCTGTTTTGACAGGGACGTACTTGGTTTGTCTAAATATTCGGTGTTCAGAAAGTTTTAAGAAACGAATAAAATAGAATCCCATCGTCTTAATTCACCCTGAAGAGTTAAATAATCTAAGTATGAGACTGCATGTTTACCTGACTAGTCAGGTAACTTGTGATGCTCCTATTAACTATTCCTTTGAACCTATTCGATAGATACCTATTACAATCTTCAGAACTACCGTCACACCAATCTATTGTTGGTGTTAAAGTTTCTTGATTTCGAATATAAAGTTTACACTGAGAACCTCTAATTCTTCTGCGCAAAAATGGATGCTAGTAGTCACTGCCAATGCGATGACCCTATTTTTCACAACTTACTATTCTTTATGACTCTTGTAAGTACTTACCTAGCGTATACTAGGTCTAAATCAATACAGGCCCGATACATAATTTGGATGTTGTATATATAATTCCATGATTATTTGAATGATGCCCTAAAAATAAATTTTACTGTACATAGCTTTTATTCGCTTTTAAAAGGTGCGAATTTTAAAAGAATGAAGTAGCAGACCGTAGTTTGAAATGGACACTTTACTAGCGAGGTAAGTTGGCGGTTGACATGCAAAAACATGCAAACGCCCAGGCTGTGGAAACAACAACAGCTGATCTAATAAAAAGTGCCGTGACACATATAAATCGATCAAGGTACTGCCTCTCTGATTAACTGTCCTTTTTCGATGAACTACCTTCACGGCTACACGTAGCAACACTGGGTAATGAATACCATATTTGTTACAACGTTTAAAATTAAATAGTGAAGAAAAGTCTCTTATCTATTGTAACTAGTCCAGTTACTTCAAAATGAACCAGTATTAAAAAATGGAGATAAACATCTCTCACAGTTATGATACTCTAGATCATAATGCTAATAATGCTGACGCTGCTCAAAAATTTCTCAAATATTCTGGACTTGCAGGATTTCAAGGCTTTATTGATGAATAAGGATTCATTACCTTATACGTAGCAAAACCAAAGTTTGTAGAGGTAACCCAGCGAATTTCCCCAAATGTATGCAGTGGTGATTCTAGATCAAGATGAATTATTCTAAAAATCAGCCTTTATTTCATGAGACACTTGTTAACTAACAAGAATAATTGGTCTCAGTGAAGTACAACGGTATCATGTCTCAGTGGCGGATGTAAAGGTTCCACAGATCTCGCAAAGCTGGGGGTCCTCCAATCCTAAGGGGCCCCCAAATGACAAATAACCACTTTTAAGTGTTTTCAAGCCTTCAAACAAATATTGCAGGAGCCCCCGGGACTCTTATATTCCCAAAATACTGCCGCAGTCTCCAAAAGAAAACTTTGAGAATTTCAAGAAGAGAAGTCTGACAGCAAATTCATAATACACGATGGCTGTAACTTCTCTATTTTACTGTTTTATCTACGTTTTCGTGCCCTTTCATTTCCTGAAGAGAACTTCCTGTTTATTATTTCATTTGTATTTTTTGATTACAGTTTAGAATGATTGGCTTTTACTAGTTTGTATATGGGCTCTAAGCAAATTTTGTGTTGATCTTTCTCACTGAATTCCATCTCATAATTTTTCTTCAATTGGAAGTTATCGGGCCTCCATGGTTAACCGCGAGTATGTGGAGTCGAACCTAGACAAGCTCCTTTAATTTGCGGTGTTCATCAATCGCCCTCCAAATAAGCATAGATGGATAGCGAACAATATCGTCTCCCGGTATGTAAGATGTGATGACTTGTGTTTATTCAAAAAAGATCGTCAAGCCATCAGAGACTGCGAAAACTCTATTCTATATTAGCTGTACTTACTTTTTGTTGAAGCAAAAGTACCAAGGAATGTTCATTTGTAAGTTTTGTAATTGACTTACGAGTGATAGATCTTGGATATACACTAATCTAGTAATTGGACATCTGAGAAAGTGAGTGACAATAACTTCTTTAAATAGGAAATATTTTTGAGTAGGCATCTAATTTAATGAGAAACACGATTTTTATTGTATTTCCTGGCTTTATTCCCATTGTATCTTTCGGCTCAAAATCACAGTGAATGAAAGAGTAAAAATCTCTGAGATTTGCAATATTATTAATATTATTAATTTGTATTGCAACCAAAGGCCCAGTTTGTGAAATTGTAACGCCCTATCTGTCCGTCCTTTCGTTTTCTCTGGAATTTATATGTGATTTGACTGAAGCAGCTACCAAAAACCTTTTGGAAGGCATTCGCACTTTAGTGTTTTATGGACTATTGCATTAGTCAGACTCATCACTCCGTTTCCTTAATTGATCCCATAACTCACAGTGCTATCAGAGTTCACAACAATCGAAGCCTCGACTTAATTAACGACGTGATAGAATAAATACAGACTGCTTTGTTTATTCTCTTATGCTTATTCTCTATTCGTCACTATTCAACGCTGTTTGATCTAAGAAAATTTACATTAAATTGAAAGAAGTTTAAGAGATCATTAAATTATAATAAATTGATGACATATCACTAATATTACTTCTCTATTTAGTGCTTTGTAGTATTTGCTAGTTTCAGTTCTAAAAACCCATATACACGAATGTTTTAATTAAACAACAATATGAATTAATTAATAATTTAATGTAAACATAACAGGAACTGAGCTCTGAATATGGAAAAACGGAGAAGATCAAAAGCTTACCTAATTTATTATTTTACATAAATTATAGGTTCGTTCAAATGTTACAACGAACATTTGCATACGTATTTCTAACTTTCTAAATGTCTTTTTTGTTGTTTTTTCTCCTTACTTAATTTTTAATAGGTCACCAATATTAATAAATCACTGAAAACATGCATATTTAAGGAAAGAACATATTCCAAAGAAACGCTCAAAATGGAAACTTACAATTAGAAATTAGAATAACACAATTTAGTACCAAGGTAATTAAACTTATTTGACAGTGGTATATTAAGTCATTTTACGGTCAATGCTTTTTTGTGTAGTCATACTTTATTGTTTGTGTTTAAATATAAAACAGCAAAAATATTTTTTTATTGTAATTATAATTATTATTTTATGTATGGAAGTTGGGATAATCTGATTTGTTTATTGTACTGGCAAGCTATAAGGACACAAGATAAATGTTATAATAATTTCCCTATCATTTGGTAATCTGTTGCTTTTGTAGACGTTTGAATTTAACAAATAAACTGAAAAGCATTTCTTTTAAATAGCATTGAACTAATTACCATCTTTTTAATATTTTCTAAAAATAAAAAGTCTTTTATTTATCTTATTGAGAGTAACCATAATATTCATAAATAAACATTATGATAGTTTGCATGTAACAACTGACAAAATGTTTATACTATACTGTAAATATTTAAAAATCAGCAGATTATTAAGAGCTCTTATTTTTTCTTCAGCAACATATCTGTTAATCTAAAATTTGCATACGTAATGCATTTTTCATTTTAAAACAATGCATCAGCGTACATGAATGTGAAATTCATTAATGAAATTAAAAACTCCCATAAAAAATTAATAATTAATTAATTTCATAGTATATAAATTAAACAGTCACGACCTTAATGAAAACAACATTTATAATTAGAGTGCAAAATTTTAGAAATATTTTAGATGGTAACATGAACAATGAACATTTACTGCTTGCAGCACTGTTATTATTTGGAATCAGTTTTTCTGGTTACATAATTTGTTTTCAAATATTATCGAATTGTTTTACCGTAGTATTAAATTCGTATACAATATAATTTGTCTTACACCAATCGACATAGTATAGAAATAATAATAAGTTAGGATCAAGCCGAAAAACACTACTGATGATACTTAGAAATTTGTTCTTTCATTAACTTCCATTACTGTCTGCGCAACATATTTTTTTGTGCCTGAAAAGATTTCATAAAATTAATGGGTAGCAGACGAATCATGTATTAATGTCATTTTAAATTAAGATGGCGACGCGATTTTTATCAACGCGATTACATTGTAATTTAAAATACACAATGGTATAGTGAATAAACCGTGAACATGTTTAAATTACTGAAACATACTACACGTAAGCTGCTTAATTCATCTAAACAATCGAAATGTTTATCATTAATTACTTGAGAAAATTAACTGAAGATTTAGATGTTCAAACTGTTCAATTAACGTGCATATTATCTTTGAGCAATAAATTTCCGTTTGTTTACACCTGTAATATTAAAATTGAATTTTTCCTAGGATTTATTCTAATAACGTAGTTTTAGTGACATAAAATTCTCGTTAACTAAACACATATTCAATTTTATTAAAGTTTAGACATTTTTACCTTTTTGTTGGGTTGCCTGAAAGGTTTATTTAGTTTTTTCTATAATTTGATTTGGTAAAAAGTATGTTTTTATATAATATTTTATTAGCATTAATTTGAGGATTATTGATTTCTCAGAATAAACAAAACAAAGAAAATTTCAATAGTTTTACATATTTTCACGGAAAGAATAATCAGATCTTTGGAGGTTTTCCACCACTAATAAGAACAAATTAATTTCTACCCATAGCTAGTTGACCAGATGCTACAATTCGTTCTTTTCAAGAAATATTGTTTTATTATCGTTAAACTTTACAAATTGGGTCTTACTTTATTTTGAGCAAACTAATGTATTAAGTGTTTCAAGCAGTTTCTAACAAAAAATGTTAGTTTTCTATCTTAATTATCAAAGCTACACCAGCCTTGTTAGGGTTAGAAAAAACCTTCTTGAACCTAATTGAAATGTTTTCACCGATCCCCTATATTTATTAGATCTTGTTCGGCCTAACTTACATTGGTTTAGTTCTTGAAAAATACATTTTTTATAGGCCTCACACCTATGAAGATTTACCTCTGTGGGTCTGCTAAACAGGGTTTTATTTATTTATGAATTTCTAAAAAACTAAAACACCAGAAGATGTCCATTATGCTTGATTGCACTAATTCTTTGCTGCAAATTGGTTAAAACGATTTTAGATTAAAATTCAGTCATGCAGAAATATATCTTTCAGATATATTCTGACTAGGGTTTGCATTTAATTTCTTTTCGGATTTATTATTCATAATTTCGAAATTTAGGGATTAAGTCACTTTAAGTATACTTATTTATTAGTTAAAAATAGTGATAATAAGAACCATAATATGATAATTTATAATTTCTCATTTTTATAAAAACAAACTGATATAAACAATTAATTATGAACACTGTTGATCATAAACTAAGATCTTTCCAAGTTTCCAAGTAATCTGAATGTGAATTGCCTTGAGCATTCATCTTATTAATTATAGCAATCAATATTATAGAAAAATAATTTATTTTTAGAAAATACATGTAATAATATGAACTCATACAAAATGTATCACGATATGAAGCGTTTCAACTAAAACAAAATACTGGAGAAGGTTAACTTGTCTCTTCAATGCTGTAATTTTGCTGATTGTTTGAAAAAATAATAAATATAAAATCACCTTATCGAGGAACTTATGCACTAACATAAGTGAGGCTTTATCGACTCTCAAACAGTTCGTGGTTTGGTTTCGGCCTCCATTAGCTTTTCGAGAAAACTATTTACTTTCAATCGGTTCATTCAGAGTAGCTCACTTTTTTCTCGAGGAAGCTTGTGACCTTTGTTTGAATTTTACAACCAGAAGGGCTAGTCACACGGCAGACGACTGCTTTTCACCGTAAAGTTCGAGGTGGGTTCGATTTCTAATTAACTTAACTGGTTGTTTCTTTTTAAGGGCGCCATCATAGATTTTACCAAGTTACTTACCGTAGGAAAACTAGAGACCCTAAGGGTGGTATGATAGTAAGGTCGTACGGATTCTTCACAATTGAAATTCAAGGAGTTTAATAACGATTATAATAGATTAGCTTTTGCATAAAAAAAACTTGTTGTGGTATCACATACTTACATTAATGCTGCATTGGTGGTAATCACGCCTAAAGTCATTAACGGCTGCACGGTAATCTCTCTGTATGATATCGATAGGAAGACGCAAATTATTGATAACTAATGATTAAATAAAATTGTAATTGATTAAAGGCGCATTACACACGTAAGAACTCTTATGGTATATCATAGGCGCATACATATGATTGAGTATTATG
Organism: Ignelater luminosus; assembly: GCA_011009095.1. Lineage (NCBI taxonomy): Eukaryota > Metazoa > Arthropoda > Insecta > Coleoptera > Elateridae > Ignelater > Ignelater luminosus. The sequence continues at coordinate 297,096 of VTPC01090412.1, read as the reverse complement.
ACTAATATTAGTGTTTGCGAATTCTATCAAATCAAGAAACAGGAGCTGTCACGTCAAAATTTCATGCATCGTGTTTCTAAAGTGAGCGACTACCAACAACGATCTGGGACATAAGCACATTAATCATTTAAAGAATATTAATATTAGGCTGTAATATTCGTTCTATACAGAAGTAATAACTAGTCCATAAACCACTACCAGTCCTGTACACAATTCAGCACTTCTTCAATGAACCACAACTAAACTTTGAACACCAAAAAGAAATTATCCAAACAAAACTACTTCGCATTTCCGAACACCAAAAACAGAACAAAACGGCAGGTCTTATCGTTTTCTTCTTTTTCTTTTTATTGGTGAAACATTTTCCACTAACCGCATCTTTGGACCGACTAGGCCTCACGGCATTTCGTGGGAAGAAGGAAAAGGGGAACAAAACTAGGTCCTGTGACGACATTATATGTTAGTCTTAGTAAAACCAAGCAAGGTTTAAAACATTCTCTTACCTGTGACGAACAGTTCCTATTTTTACAGTTACTAATTCGTCTCAAAAGGGCGAGGAAACTATTTGCTTTTCGTGGAGAGTTAATCCCCTTCAGAGATTAATTATCCCCAAAAAACTTTTCTTGAGAAAAACTTAATTGTTTTCTCTTTTCCCACTTTAACATTTTCCAACATTTCTCATGTCTAAAAATGCTTAAATATTTGCGGCTATGTAAATTCGTCTATTATCTTGCAGCAATAATATCTTTCGACGATAAAAGATCTTGAAAATCAGAACATTCCATACTTAGTGTACTGCCCAACTGTATTATATACCTCATAATAAACCACAGACTGTATGTGCGCTTTCATATCCAAAAATACGATAAGACCCCCGTATGTCTCTTCAAAACTATCGCTATTGATACTATTAAAGCCATTTTGCACAGTGGTTGAAATCCAGAGGAAGTCATGGAAACCAATTATCAGTTTCGAAGCCGTACTGCAATAATAATCGATTTAGAATAGTCCCTGAAGGTATTAACTGTTTTGATATTGACAACCAGTAGCGGTTAAGAAGCCATCCAGAAGCTTCAACATCTTATACTGTATCTAGCACAATATCGACAAAGATAAAAATTAAATACTAATTGCAAAGGTTAGAATCCTTTCTAATTATTATCCAGGAAGCAACCTTGAAAGAACTGAGACAGAATTTCCATGTTGCACAACAATACGATGTCTTTGGGATAAAGGTTGATGCTGTGTCGTTTCCAGAAACGTTGCAGATATGCTATTCTAAGACATTGATCTGCAAGTTGCACCCCAGGTGCTTGTAGTTTCAGTTGCAACTGGAACAAAAAGGGAACGTTCTAAAGCTTTTCAAAATTGCGTTTAGCGCCAGCCGAAATAACAAAAGCCGCAGAACCAGACAAAAAAGTCTGAACGAAGTCCGAAAGAGTCATTCCGTCTGGTCTTTTCGCAGTGACAGTAGTATTGTCACGCGTCAACTAGAGCCACACAAGGGCACTTATAAAGTTGACAGACGTTTTGGCACCAATTCGAAGAGTGGATTTGATATGAAAACATCCATTTGAAAAGTCAAGTTGCTGGAACCGCATGTAAGCTCCACATTCTACCGAGGAAGACGTTTGAGTTGCAATTTCATTGACATGATGACAGATATCAGCAGCAGTTTGTGAATATTTGTTTAGGTTCATCCAAACTAATCCTGTTAAGCAACCATATTTTTAACAAATTACACAATTAAACTTACGATTCCACTAGCACAACCTAACTTTATTTACAAATAAAGTTATTGTGTAATTTGTTAATATGGAGTACTACAAAGTAAGCGTGAAGAAAATAAACCATAGTTTGCTTCTTTTGCTAATGTATATCAACACCAGTCTGGTTTTCGGTATTAATGTTCTAGCAAGGATCGGTAGTAAGAGTATAGAAACGAAAAAATTTATCTTATCCCCAGCCTGACTATGTGCTGTTTGTTTTCAGGCATCAGTATTTAAATGGAAGATAAAAATAGACTCCAATCCATTTCTCAGAATTGAGTCTAGCAAGTGAACAGATTTTCTCATTGACCTACAGAGAAGGAAATAGACAAAGTGCGATATTGAAAATGATGCGCGAAATAAATAAAAGTTGCGAGGGCGACGTCATCTAAGTACCAGAGATTAAAGTCGATTGAAATGAACGATGAACGAACAATGAGAAGTCCACAAATAAAGAACGAAAATGATTACTTAAACGTAGATATTTCTGAAGGCAGTTGAACTAATTCCACAGATTCCATAAAGAAAAGTGATTGCGTACTTAGTCACTTATTACCAGGTTCTTCTTTTGTGCATTGTACGATGAGGCATCTTGATCTCGAGTACTCGAAAACTGGGTTGTAAGTTTGTGGTACTTGCATTTATTTCTAATATTGTGTCCTATGGAATTTAAAGAAAGAGAAGTGATCAATCTTAGTTCTTTTGCACGGCTCTTCTTCCTGGAACGCACAATCCACGGTGACATTAGTTATGGCTCTGGCAGTTAATCTCTTTTCTTTAAGAGCTAATAGTTTAGACTGTTTAGAAGTTATACTTAAAATTAAATTTATGTTAACTTTTGCTCTCGAATAATAGTACCATAAGTAGTTCATAGTTCAGTTTTAAGTAATACCATTGCTTACACTTTTCATCATGTTGATATAAAGGACAATAAATTAATATCACATAACCGAAATTCATTAAATTAAACCGGAATCTCCAATGAAAGTTAACTCGGCGTTGATGAAACTTTCTGAATTAAATAATTGTGTGTCTCAGGTTCTCAAGACGATCTCTTTCACAGAAATAAACGAAAATGTGATTTTCTGAAAAAATATCAAGATGGATCACATGTTTCTTCGCTTCTGTAGCTTCTCAAATAAACAGACAAGAACAAACTTGTTCTTTTTTAGATTCACATGAAATGCTAGTAGCATTTGACAAAACGAAATAAACTAAAGAAATTTGCTTTATTGGCCATGCACAACTACAAACTTGCCTTTAGAAGGATATTAGAAAAGCATAAGCATTTTACTGCTAAGCTAAGAGATGGCTACCATCGATAGAAATCAAACATAAAATAAAGATTGAACAAAATATTTTCTGATGTTGCATTGTTTACCTCTAAGTTTTTTTAATCTCACTTGGTGCTTTTGAAAAGAAAGACTGCTAGTAATTACACTTACCAAAATCTTTAAGTTTAAATTCTGGAATTACATAATAAAAAGTTTTATTACTTCTGAGTTGGATAAAGATAAATAGTCCGACGAACCAAGTGATGTAATTTGTTGTGCTAACAAAAGTACAGAAAATTGTAGTCATGAAGAAGAAAATTGTAACCATAGCGAAGACAACTGATTTTACTATATAAAAACTTTATGTGATACAGATGCACTCGAATGGCAAACAAAGGAATAGTTTCAGTATTCTCAAAGTAACACTAAGTTCAGGCTTTTTCATACACACCTGGCAGCGCTCAATATGTCACGACATAACCTGCTTCGTGTGTTTGCAATTTTACATTTTTTCAAACTTTTTTCAGCAGACTAGTGATTACCGATTTTTATGGCTTTTCAGACCGGAAAACTTAAAATTGGTACCTAAAACATCCAATTCAACACATCCCGTTACAATTCTTCATAATTGCCGGTTATATTATGCTTTGTTTTTAAACCAATGTAATTACTATAATTGTTTTTGATAGTACCGAAATAATATCACGTCAAAGTGCATGTATGTATACGATATATAGCAGTATGCACTTAACATCTAAAATGGGTGTTTTGCGTGCAATAATTTTTCTTGTGTAACTAAATCCACATCCGTATTCAAAAATTGTAATTAAGGCATAATTTGAAAATTATCCTACACCCTATATTAAAAGTAGGTTAGTAAAAATTTCTATAAAGGCAAGTAATTATATTTTGATAGCTTGGATATATTAATAACGTTTTATAAATTACTTAACATTTAAAATTGAATGCTGGAAGTCAATGATAAATAATTATAAATCCTTTCAAGTATAATAATTTAATATTTAAGTCGCTGTGATTTACATATAAGATAGTATTGCAATTTAAGTACGTATAATTAATAATGAAAAACCGTGAATTACCTATGTGTATTGCAATGTTTATGACTTGGCAAAATACAGTATACATACATCAACCAAAAGATCAACAGATTAATTTGTTAACAGAATATAATGTTTATGGTCCAGAAACTTTAATTGCGTTGGATTTATAAATCCTACGTTTGTTTTTATTGTAACATAACTACAGATTATTTCCGTTGTTAGACAAAACCCATTATAAACCAATTACATCTCATAATGCTTTCAAATGCATTTTGTCCATAGTTTCCTAAGCGCCTAGTAGTAACGTCATTGGCTTTTTGCCAACTCCTGATTTATTCAGTGGCAAGTCGCGGCTTCCTTGAGGGAAACTCGCTACAAAACACCTATGCTCTAGCTGTGAATTACGGCCTACGATGTCACTTGGCCATGTCCGTAACTTACGAAATGTTTGTATATCATCTTGATGTCGGTTTGAAGATTGTGCCGGTATGTTATGTGAGTTATAATTGGATTTGCACCTCGTAACAAAAATAGCCTAAAGCATGTGGGTGTTCTTTTTAAAAGTCCATATAATCTTTTTTATGTATGGAATTGAAAAAGGAATTCTAAATTATTCTAAATACCCTGCTTCTGATAAAATTAATTAACTAATTTTCAATTCAGTAGGGAAATTTAAAACTACCATAAATTTTAAATTTTTTATTTTGTACTCAAAAAATAAATCGCATTATTGGAAACGTTGATTTATATCTGTTTTTATAACGTAAAGTTGAATGTTTTACAATCTTTTCAACATATAAATTTCAACATATTGAAAATAAAATATTCAATTCTAAAACTATTTGTATAATTAGATATAACATTAATTATACGAATTTAAATTAAATTTTATACATTGATTATAACCACGAGGTTACTACCAAGTAGTAAATTAAAATGTCATTTTATTTATAACACAAATATCAAAGAAAATTTCCTGAGAATATTAAATCGTTAAATAAATCACAATAGCCTATTAAGTTACATAATATAGTAATAACATTTGCGGGACTGTATCTTTGCTTTTCAATCCATTTCTTATTTAAACGTTTTGGTTTTTCTATGACAATTTTAATTTGAAACAACATAATACGTCTAAAACACAGATTTACTTCTTTCTTTCAGCGAGTAAGTGAAGCGAAACATCATTTTGGCACCATTATATAGACGATGTTCTTGCTATTTTGTGAAACAGTAAAAAAAGGTGGAAATGAAAGAATATTATGAATTTCCGGAAAGTTTGCATATTTTCTTCTTCTTTCAACAGTTGTTTGTATAGAACTAACTAGATATTTGTGTTGTAGATTATTTACTGTTTTTGATTCCCGTAAGATTTGTATAGTTACTAAACATTATTCTCTGCATGGTGAGGTAGTTGGAAATCTACAGTAAGCTTACAAAAACATCAGACATCAGACCTGTTTGTTTCAGAGATCTGACTTTGCATCAAAACATCTTTTTCAAAAAGGTTTTTGTATTTATATCTACCTACTAAAATAAGGTATTTTTAATAACAATGCTCTCATCTATAAACCAAATGCGTGGTACTTGACTAAAATAGCTTGACACTTGGATATAAAATAAAAAAATATTTAATTTTTATTTTCCATTGTCAGTCTCTGTCCTCACTCTCATTTTATTTAATTTATTAAGCTAACAATTTTATAGCATGCAATAGTTCATTATCTTTCAGCTATGTATGTTTTCTATGGTTGTTTGCTCAGGCATTTTGAAACGAAAAGTTTTATTTTGATTGCAGCAAGATTTAGATTACATTTCTTGCTTCCCTCCTTTTTTTAGATTTTGAATTAAAGAATTTCCACGATAACTTACCAGGAAGTAGCAAAGCATTTATCTTAAGGTTATGTTTGAATGTAATAATGCATAAAATAATAGAAATCACGAAACTTCCATACATGTACGGTTTTCACTATAATGACTACTTAATCGTCTAAAAGCGTAAAAATAAACGCCCTCGCAGCTTTTTAATTTAATTATCGTGTAATAACCTCTGTAATTTAGTACTTCATGTCTAAATAATCTCCATTTTATGTGATGTAATACAACCCAGGATTACAAAATGGTGTAGCATGATTTAATTACACTAAAGCCTAACAAAAAGTCTTCTACGTTTTAATCACGCAGGGATTTCTGCGATTTGGATAAATTAATTTGGAAATTTTCAAAGTTAATTTTTGTTAAATGAACTGAAATATTCTTGAATTTTTAAGTCGTCGAGTGATATCTTGTAGTTTTCAAGTAGGCCTAATAGTAAAACTCTAGAGTTGGAAGTTGGTTCATTAATAAATAGAACGATTTTAGTACAGTAGTATCTAGAACGTCCTTCCAATAAATTCAATAGTGGTTTCTTATATGTTTGCAAGTTTACTTCATTACTTTCATCATTATCGAGTTCCCTTCGTGCTTAATAGAAGACACAGCACTGATTAGAAGTCTGTCCGCTTACATTGGTGCAGCCTAAAATTTTCCACCTTTTTCCAAAGGTTTTGAATTTAGACTTGATCACTCAAGGAACCTTCTGCCAATTATCAGTTGTCTAATTTTTGTAATTAACAGCGCAATTTAAATTGAAATTCTTATCAATGAAATTCTAAATGGAATTTAAAAAAAAATTATTAGCATCTCTGGAATTGTTTTTCTATTAGTCTGTCATAAAGTTCCCTTCTTAGCAGTTGTATGGTCACATTTTCGTTTAAAGTTTAGGAATCAGGAATCATTCATAATATAAGTAGCGTTCCCCCCGTCTCACCCGTCAGATCACATTTATCTTTTTTCCTAAAAATCTTCATAAAAGGTTTTGGGAATCGAACGTTTCAACGACCACAGGAATAAGAACATACCGAGAGTCTAGATTTTTGTATATTGACCTTTTAAGGTTTTTACCTAGTTTAGCAGCCTTTCCAGCTATGGTATTTAGTTGCAGGTACGTAAGAAATTGCAATAGTGTTACGACAGGTTACGTTCTACATTAAACGGATAAAAGTCCTTCCATCCCCCCCTCTTTCCATCAGTTTTAGAATTAATTTACTACTTGGTACAGCATAGATAAATCCTAATACAACTTTGATTAACTTGGATATCATTATTGGTGATACATGCAGCACATTCATGAATCTGCACTGTGTATACAGTCTCGAGTTCTTAGCAATACGGAATGGTATCTTTCAAGATTCGAAATACATTTACTGTCCATGAATCATATGTGATTCATTGGACGCACCAAGCTAGTCAGCGCATACGATGCTGTCATAAATGGATGTATATTTGTGGACGTGTCGTTTGAGACCACTAAATTGATACCGAACATGGTAAAGTTACTAGGAGAAAGAGTTAGGAAACGTCTAAGATCGCTGAAACAGTGAACGTGTTAAGTTGTACCATCAGTTTTATATGGTAGACAACATAACATGCTGTTAATTGAAATCATAGAAATTTTGCTCCATACAAGTTGGATTTTCTACAATTAAACTAAACAGTCACTTTGAAAGATGCTGTTGAAGCATTTTTCTTTCCAAACGTTCGAATTTCCGATTAAATAACATGAATTAAATGAGGGTTTTCAGTTCAACAGTAAACCTAATTATTTGCTAATGTGTTTGTTACTTTAATTTTAATACTTTTAAGTTGAAGTGAAAAAGATAGCTAAATCTTTTTAAATACAATCGAAATGCATCTTTCTTCTTTTTAAAATTAAATATTGTAGGATGATGTGCCGAGTTTTGTTTTCATCTAATAATGCTGTTAATTCTAAATGGGTACCAGAAGACAGACGCAAGGGAGTGCATTTGCATTTTCCTGGATGAAAGATTTTTGTAGAAATCTAACAGCAGAATTTTGGCAAGAGGTAAATCACGTTTAGTATTACTCATGTTAGGCCTATCTAATAGTTGTTGTATTCACAACAGATGAATAACGATAGCGATTTAAAATTTAATTGGTAGAGTGAAACAAAAAATGAAGACCGTAACAGAAACAACAAACAAAATATTTTGTCAATGTTGTCTGTCTGTATCTCACACTGGAAACTTCAGTGTCCTACGTACAGTCTATCAGCTCAAATCTTGATAGCATAAGACTGAGCTTTCCACATCTTGTTGTTCTATATATAGAGTTTTTAAATCAAGATATTAAAGCATGGGTGTTCTTTTGCTGAAAGTGAAAACCGGCAATTAGTTGTATGGCCGCTCAAACAATTGAGAAAAGTTTTTCGCTACTTGTCTCCAAGACAATGAATGTCAAATGCAAGAGGTCAATAAATATTGTGTATATTATTAGTATTATGGCAGCCTCAAAAACCACAGTTCGTCTCTATCTGAGTAGATTCTTATAATCTTTGTCTTTGCACTAAATTCTCTTAGACAGAAACAATTGATTCCAGAGTATCACTGAAAAAGTGTTACGAACTCCCCTTGTTAAAGGATACTGCTATAAAAGCTAGCACAATTTTGTTTGGTTTTTTCTTGTAAATACTTTTTCGATTTCTTTTATTTTTGTTTGATCAGCATTTGTTGGGTTTTACGTTGTACTGCAGAAAGCAACAACAAGATCCAGAATTCAAAACAGTTTTAGAAGCTCGGGATTTCCTGCATTCAAGAAGGCGCATTTCTAGGAATGCAGAAGTAAATATGCGACAATAGGTAATCTTAAAACCTGGAAGTTATTGTTTCGATATTCACCAGAACGATTAAGGAAAATCATGGAAAACTTAAATGAGAACGGTCGATTTATGTTGAGCACGCATAAATGCGACTAGATATAATAATAATAATTCTGTCGGCGCCTATACAATCATAGATACGTACATACAATCAAATTACCTTTTAATTGCCCTTTTCTGATATTTAGCTTTTATTTAATAAATTTTGACTTATGGAAGATACAGTAGAGTGCCTATGTTCTCTTAAATAATTAAAAATTGTCAAAATTTAACTTTGGCTAAAAATATACTGCTCAAAATGAATATCGAGGAACCGATTAGTGCAGTTTTCGTTAAAAATATGCAAAACAACGTCATCTTGCCTTTCGAAGACATTCCAAATAACGTTTGTCAGGAAGGTACTTTAATTCTTCAGATACATGATGAAATTCGTCCAGTACATATCAGCTTTTGCTTATTTCATGTACACAACTTATGCTGTCACCTTTTTCTTTGCATCAAGGACCAAATTTCTAAAGTAGAAGTTTCCCACAAAAGGAAATTTGGTACTTGGTTTTGCCATTCTAAACTCGTTGCTCCTATATTTACCAAGCACGTCTAGTACACCTTTCATTATCGCCACTATTGCTTCACCGTTTTCAGTCTGAGGCAATTTACGCCAGTAGTGACAAAAATGCTAAACTAAATTAGTCCTTTGGGTTTATTTACGTATTGTTTACTGGGTATTTTAGTCTTCAAAGTGCATTAGGCCGTTATTTACATAAAGTGAGTATTTATTATTAATTCTTTGTGCTTTTGATAGAGTTAACCTAACTTGCCTAACCCTAAACTGCCTAAACTTACCTGGAAATTCTCTTAATCTACTTAAAATTGCATTCCTGACATTTAAAATTGCTTCAGATGCCGGGGTCGTATAAGTAAACATTTCGAAAAGGCTAAGCCTCATACTAATTTTTTTGTATTCGGAGTAGAAGTATTTACATAGGTAATGACAGGCCTTTTCCGTGTCAAAATCAACTGATTTTAAAGAGCGAGAAAATTTAATTTGAATCGCCCATAAGATTCAGTAAAATTCCAAGTAGAATGGAAAACCTGAATTGTTAGTTAATTGCGATATGGGTAGGACGAACTGCTAAAAACTATGCGTAGTTACGAATATATTATTCTGTCACTGACAAAAGTATATATGATACGGTCAGGTTTTTTGGGTTTTACTAAAAGGGCTGTCGAATTTCTTCTAGCTACGTCAACTGCAGTTTCGGGCCGTACAGAATTCTAGGTAGTATCGTAAGTCTAGTGCTATAGAAACTTCTATGCTTATAAACGCGTTTATTTTTTGATGCAGGGCTATAAGTATGGTTGACCTAAGATCTTTGTTATGATAACAAATACAGATAATATTCTTCTTTTGTTTGCACAAAAATCGGATAATAACTATTAATTCATGCATTTAGATAAGTTAAGGCATAACAGAATCAAAAGAATATAACCATGCGAAGATTCAGGCCCCCTATTCTCTGGTATTTACTATAAGTTGTGGTAGCTGTATGTTTGCTATTTTGTTTCTGTTCGTTTGATAATTTTACTCTTTCAAGATTTTCTTTCAGAAAAATTATTTATGAACACTTGACGGTCTATCATCTTGAAGAACTATTCCATACCGTTTCTCTGCTAGCAGTGCTATATTGATCTGGGTTCCTATAAATGCTTTCTATTTTTCTGAATTACGTGTTTAACATTTAGTTTTCAGTCATAATTACATAATAAACAGTCTCGGAATTCTTTCAAAATTTTAACCCATTCTGTAAAATGTCACCTATGTTACAGTGACGTCTACGTGTAATTTTTGGTTTAGTAACTCATTAATTCTCTTGATTATTTGGTACGTGAATGTGCCTTGTACCAGAGAAATTAATTTATATTTTTTGCAAACTCCACAACTGCATTTGAAGATCAGTGGTGCATTGAACTGCTTTGATGATTAGGTTTGACTCGAACGTAAGCAATATAATATTTGTGTTAAGTTTGTCTTTAGATGTACTTAATTCAAATTATCCAGAACGACAAAACGTACACTGAGACGAGCATCATGATCAGAAATGTTTGGTATATTATACTTGGAAAATGCTATAATATCACAAAATGATTTAAATAAATAAGTTCTCTTATTGGGGTTGCTGTGAGGCGGGTCAAGCATATACATCTTAGCGTTTCTGACAATCATTTAGCAAAATCTTCTTAGAATATTTAACAAAGAGCAAAATCGATATGATTCTCTCATTATGGCAATAGAATTTAGTTTTTAATTTTAGTTTTTTCAAACTGTCCAGAATAGCTTTCTTGACAAAACTAATGAAACAAAACAGTCAACATTATAAGTCGCATCGTTAAGACTGCATAATTTCAGTCTGCATTAAATGCTTGTGAATATGTCAAAGAATCTCTTAGCGCCATGAACTTAATTTACTAAAAAGTATCCGGTACTGTATAAATTTAATTTTACATTCATTTTTAATTTTAGGTCCGATCTTTTCATCTCTCAATAAATCTATTTGCTGAGTAAATACCATAGTATTCATTATCAGCACAATTGTATCCATAGCAGGTAAAGTGTTTAAAAGGTGAAAAGACCGGGCCATAATGCCATTTACTCGTTGTTAAAATGCTAAATGACCCTTATTCAACATTTAATCATAAACCAGAATCTATCTTAGGATACATATAATAATGATACATATGTCACATATTAAAATTCCTAGTATTATTTATAATATTTTTGTTTAAGGTACGGTAAATGCAAATGGTGAAACAAAACGACAGAGGACATCGTATACGCGATACCAAACGTTAGAATTGGAAAAAGAATTCCACTTCAATCGGTACCTGACGAGGCGGCGACGCATCGAAATAGCGCACGCACTGTGTCTTACGGAGAGGCAAATCAAAATTTGGTTCCAGAATCGTCGAATGAAATGGAAAAAGGAACATAAGATGGCCAGTATGAATATCGTTCCTTATCATATGTCCCCTTACGGACATCCTTATCAGTTTGACTTGCATCCTAGCCAGTTTGCACATCTCGCTACTTAAAGAAGCTTACGTGTGATTGCCAATTTAGGTATTTTATTTAAATATTTTTGGTTTTAATTTATTTTTTAACATCTAACCCGCATGAATATTTATATACTTTTCTTTTTTGTTTTTAGCTTTAATTTTGTTTTCCGTTGCCGTACAGTACGCTTTTTGTGTGATTATTATGCCATTGATTGTTATGTGTACATAAAATAAAAAATTACAAACTTACAAATTCGGAAAAACACAGGGATCAATGAAGTACATATGTGCATGTTTTTAAAAATGTAGTTATGTATGTAGATATTGATAAGAAAAGCTTGCTGTGCTATGAAATAGTGCTAGCTAGCATGACTGCAATTAGAGCAAGAAAATGTATTTTAATGTTCACACTGAATTCCTAAATATATTTAGTGAAATAAGTATGTAATTTATTAGTCTTCCATTGTTTAAATTAAGATATTCTGCGTATGCTGTAGGTATCTAAACATTAGCTAAATCTGGATTATTGAAATGTTCGTTAAATTTCAAACATTTGATTATGTAAAATTAGTCCACTATGGATACAAATTGGTATGATGAAATAAAATGTATTTTTCAGGAAACAGCTTTATAATGACTTTTATTTAACATTTTCTTATCTGTATTATACGTTTGGAATTAAAACTGGTAAATGGAACAGTTTTAAATTGATCAATTTTGATATCATATTCATTAATAACAAACATCAAGTGGTATAAAAGTGTTATTTGCATTTCATTTATCGTTGTCATTAAACTCATTACTCATTAATACTTAAATGTCAGAGTCTAATTAGTAAAGGTAAAATGCAAAGTAATTGAAATTTTAAATGCTTGGTTAAATATAGCAATGTAGAAAATTCCATCTTACTTTAACATTTAATGCGAAATTTTTTGTGAGGGTTAAATAACATCTTGGCCTATATTTATTATGTTTATTACCTAATCAATTCATTTTCCTTTTACTAGCGTTGTTAACTTCTAAATTGCATTTGCAAAAGATAAGGCAACAGATTAAAAAACGTGAGTAATAAAATATAAAGTGATAGAAGAAAATACCAACTGAGGAATCAACCAAAAACATACAAAACAAGAATTTTAAGAATTCTTCTTCTCAATTAGTTCTTACTTTCTATATTTTTTGTTTCTGGATCATTCCAAGAAATTTGCTTTGATGTTCTTGTATTTTATACTCTATGATCTAACGCCTCGTTTTTAATTTTAATTCATTTTTCGTTAATCGTTCTAGAAATTTTGTTTTTAGAAACATCTTGAACGTATATGCATGTCAATCAGAAATCAAATACTACCATAGAATCTATCCCTTGCTTGATATGCCAGAAAACAAAGAAAAAGTAAGACATGAAAGTAAGACACTTAACTGCAGGTGGTTAATAAATTCGTTTCAAAGACAACTGTAAACCAAGCCTGTTCGTGCGTCTATGTATTTTAAATATATAATTATATTTAAATCCAGCAGTTCTGCTAAATAAAAGGCTGAATGATTTTTTTAACTTCATTAAAATTCCCAAATTAAAGGTAATACAGCTATCGTCTATAAAAGATTCGATATTTAAAAAGTTTGTGACCAAAGCTCTTGGTAAGTCTAAACATTTTGATTTAATGCGCTCACATTAAGTATAAACCAAGTTTTGGACAGTACTTTACCATATTAAAGTTTTCGTTTTCAAAGTCAAACCGATAGATTTTTGGAAGTCTTCATAATGATTATGGTGTTCCTTTTTCAACAAGAAAATTATCCTTGTAATTATTTGGAAGGATATGAATTCGATTATCAAAATAATAATTTTCCAAAGATGAAAACATACTCAAGAATAATTTTCTGTTTGAACAAGAAACTAAAATTGTAAATTTTGTGATATTAGTATCACTGACATATTAGATATTCTCTTGAATATTGCTAAAATACCTTCCTAATAACATTCTGGTGTAAATAACAAATATGCAAGTTCTACACTTGCTAAGTTTCACTGAACTACTAACTATTCTAATCGATACCTTAATGTGAACTTGTATGAACTTTACTAAAGCTGCAAGATCACCTATTTAATTATTAACAGCATTTTGTTAGTATGCATGTGTCCTTACGGTTACAAATACTTAATTTAGAGTGATTATCTCAATAATATTATTCCAATAAGAAATTTTCCGGAACGCCAAATTGTTTATTAAAAGTAAGGGCTTATGAAGTTTCTTACTTTTAAAATTACTTGACGACGATAAACACTACGAGTAAATTGCTGTGGTTAAGTCACAGGATATTCTCATGGTTGTTAAGTGCTCAATAGCTGTAAAAAGTTGCAAGAAGTATTCTCCAACAAGGGATCTAAATTAATATGTTGCGGTTTTGACTTTTTTCCTCTTCTTACAATGCAACACAATTCATAACAGAGTGAGTTACTAAATTAACAAGAAGGATCCAGACGTACTGTTCTAATATTCCTAATCTTGACCATTACCAAATTTATGTAGTTTGTCAAACTTGTGTTATTATATTGCGCTATGTGGGATTAAATTTTTCAGAAATTACCATACCTATGTAATATACTGAACTTTCTGTTCCTATATTTCTTTCTTGCGCCCATCTTAGTTTTACTAGAATAAAAGTGTCTGCTATGCGAGAGAAGTTAAATTGTATATCATTTCTTTTCTTAAACCCTTAGTGAAGGTTAGGAAACAAAAGAGTTTCAAATTCCAAAATTCAAATTCGGTCTAACATTCTAGTTTTGTAGTGGCATTCAATTCGCACGACGTATGAGACGCTTTAATATACATCACAAAGCTGTTATCTTGTTGAATAGACAACCCATGAGATTCGCCATGAACTGTCATAGAGTCATCTTTTTGATTATCCGCATACTGTAATATAATTTTTAGTTGAGAGAATGTTACACAAGAAGAACTCAATAATTTCCAAACGAGTTCAAGTAACGACAAAGCAACTGAAAGCATTAAACAAAGATCGTCCTTCAGAAGTTTTCTCATGATCACACCAATTAGTAGCTTTAGCATGGGAAATCTTGTGACGAATTTAAATACACAGCACACGAGTTTTTGAATAAATAAATCACGAAAACACTGATGTCATTGAAACCATGAATATTAAGTATAAAGCAACGTCTTCTGTAACGTTATATATCAGGCCATAAAGAACAAATTACTAGAGTTGTAGACGTAGCTAATAAGTTAAGTGTTACAAAAATGTCTTTAGGTTATTTGAAAATGTCATACAAAGGCAGAGAGGAAGCCAAATTAAACCTTAAAGATCAATTCTCCTAACACCATTTCTGTGTATATTTTTCTGTGAGATATGAACACGTGTTTCAATCGCTCTTGGTTCTTGCGTGAGCAATCAATTTATAAATGCTTGTGGTGCAAGAAAGACCATCTTATAACTACTTGTCTAATTTGGGCTACTTGAAGGTTTAAATTTGCTTGATGGTGTTTAGTTATAGTGTCGAAAGGTTCAAAAACGAAACTTTTGACTGGCCCATCTCTTTGTTATCCATTCCTTCTAAACATTTGCTGTTTCTTCCTTTGTTTTGACCTAGAGCCCTAAACAGACTATTAGACGTTGTTTTAGAATTTTTCTTTTACTAAGATAAATACCTTCTACCCTTTGTATTTACTATCTTCTATAAGACAGTAGAGTGTAGTATAAACCTGGAGATTCGCGTCATTGCTTTTAGTTCTTTGGGAAAATTGTTTGTATTGATAGGTTAGCAGGCAAGGTAATGATTCTTATCAGGTTTTATAGATGAGAACAGGAAGGACAAATTATTCGAGTTGTGCACACAATCAATAAGTCGAGCGTTGCAAAAAATGTCTTCGGTTACTTAGAAGGGGCCAAACTAGGTTTTCAAGATCAATTGACCCTACAACCTGTGTATTGGTTTATGTCAGATTTCGCTTAGAATTCAATTAAGCAATAAGTACGTCGCTAAACACTAAACATCTGAGGTGCACTCCAAACTGTCTTGCAATTACTTCTCTATCTAATTTGAGTTGACTTGAGCTTTACAGGTCTACTTTATGATGTTCAGTTATTATCTAAAGACTGCAAAGCGAATTTCTCTTTTCTAATACTTGCTGGCCCACTTCCCCGGTCTTCACTGTTTTGGAACCCTTGCTGTTTTTTCTTGGTTTTCCTACTAGAGCTTTACACAGAATCATGATTGTTTTTGCAGGATTTTTCATCTATTATAATGGAAACCTTCTGTCCTTTTGGGCCCGTTCTTGCCTCCACTATCTTCCATAATATAGAAGGCAAAGTAAAATCTTGTATAGCCAGATGCAGATGATGAAATATCTTATGGATTTTGTTTCGATCTGATTACTTTGAAAAAGTCCTTTCTATTGGTCGGTCAGGAGACAAAGTAATGACCTCTATAAAGTTTTATAGATGAAACCATCGAGGACAAATTATTGGAATTGTAGACACTAAAACACTAAACACTAAACTTATGTATTTAATTTGAGTTGATTTGAGCTTTACACGTCTGCTTTATGATGTTTAGTTATTGTCTAAAGGATGCAGAGCAAATTTCTTTTTTCTAATACTGACTGGCCTACTTCCCTGATCTTTACTGCTTTGAAACCTTTGCTGTTCTTTCTTGGTTTTCCTATTAGGGTTTTACAGAGAATCTTGATTGTTCTTGCAGGATCTTCCATCTATTATAATGGAAACCTTCTGCCCTTTTGGGTCCCTTCTAGCCTCCACTATCTTTCATAATGTAGAAGGCAAAGTAAAATTTTATATAGCCAGATGCAGATGATGAAATATCTTCTGGATTTTGTTTCAATTTGATTTCTTTGAGAAAGTCCTTCCTATTGGTCGGTCAGAACCTCTATGAAGTTTTATTGATGAGATCATAAAGGACAAATTATTTGAATTGTAGACACAGCTAGCAAGTAGAGTACTACAAAGATGTCTTTGGATTATTTATAAAGTCCACCACAAGCAAGTGTGCCAGTTGTATACTGGTTAAAGGCTCTGATCTTTGCACCTTTTTATCAGATTCTACTTCTGATTTAATGAAGCAATAAGTACCCCATTAACATTATCAAATGACTGCCACTCGAGCACCTAATCAATGTTATTCTTAACTATAAGTGCTTACAGTGCAATTAAGGCCATCTTGCAATTACTTATTTAATCTGAGTTACCTTGAGATTTACGTCTACTTCATGGTGTTTAGTTATAGTGTCGAAAGAATTCGAAAGAAAACTCTTTTTTCTACTTTCTAGTCTTCATTGTACTGCAACCTTTACTGTTTCTTCCTCGGTTTTTCTCCTAAAGCCTCGAACAGAATCTTGAACTTTCTTTTGTGTTCCTTCTTCTATGCAGATGAAACACTTCTGTCCTTTTGGGTCCGTTTTTGCATTCACTATGCCTCTTAAAGATCATATAATATTTTCTAGGGTTTTCCTTTAGATTTGGAAATCCAAGCCCTTAATCTTTTGGGAAAATCTGTTGATTACTTTCAGTCTGGCTAACTAACCAGATACGAGTTGTAGTCAACGATGTGATTTCGAAAAACGCTTGACGCAAAGGTCTCTTACGGCCAATTGTTTTTAATCATCTCCTCTTGCTTATCTGTAAATGTGGCGTTCGGAAATTTCTTAGTACAGCAACCTGGACATCTGTTACAGCATCCTTGAAGGTCTCTTGCTCTTTACATAGTTACCTTTATTTGGAGATCAGTGGCATCTCTTTAAATGTACTTTCTGAGTTGTCTTACTCGTTCCTCATACTAGAGGTTAAAGACACTCCTGAACTGACTCAGTTGTAGGCTTTTTTTGGTATTAAGTAGAGCCAGTATGTGGGGATATCTTGGCTTAAGTTTCCTCAATCTCCGTCTAACACCCTGGACAATTCGTTGAAAATCTATAATTACGTCAATGAATACTGGGGATAAGCGTTTAAAGACGAAATTGAACGATGTGACGTTCGTTTCTCCAATATTGATGCAAGTAACCACTGATTCTTTTGCTGTGATTCACTTAACTGTAGGATTTAGATTTTAATAAAAGTTGTCTCTTGGTTCAGGCGAAAATAGAAAACAAGATATATTTAGAAGGCAGGCTTTTTCCGTCATGTGAAGATTAATTTTTAAATCCAAGAGATCTTTACATATCTTTCCAACTCGGTGCCGACATACGTCATTAGAGCTTCTTAGTGTAAAAGAATGACTTGAAGTGAGTGTGTGCATAAAATAAATTGAGGTGTTTACTGTTTACAGAGACAACTTGTATCATAACATGCATAACAGCATTTAGAGTAAAGACAGTTGTACCACCAATGTGAAAAATTTTCAAGCTGCTAAGATATTGTAAATGTGAAGGGCAAAATTATAATAATAGCGAGGAATAAGTTTCACAACCATGTAAAATCAAAAAACATTTAAGAGTTTAAATTCACTTAATTTTATTTATATTATTTCAAAACTGATAACTTAATCTTCATCGTCATTAATTATGAAATCAATAAATTTTATCGACGCCAAATTTTGAATTAAAATGTTTGATCGTCACAATTCTACGACGTCATTTTGAAACATATTATCACCTAAATTTTTTCAAAAAAAAAAGGATTAAACCAGTTGAAAGTACAAAAAACACGCTTCTGGATAATTTTTGAACGATTTTGGTTTTTATTTTTTTAAATATATTAAAAGCTTTTGGGAAAATCTCTATGGGTTCATGTGACATTTATTCTATTCTCATTATTAAGATATTTCTAAAGAGTACCGTCATAAAGTTCTAAAAAGTTTTTAGCTATTTATTTGCGAGCACAAGTCTTAAATAAATTGTGAAATAATTTCTGCAATGAACATAAAGGATGTCCATATTTTATCATACTCATCATTTTATTGTAAAATTCAACAAAATGTCAATTATCGGAAATTAGTTGTGTGGTGTATTGCAGTCCAAGGATAGTACCAAATTTACAGGGCTAATCACGCAAGAACATACTTACTAAAAAATTACAATCTCTTTCATTGAAGTCATTAACTATTATTCATTTACCTCTCTCACTTCTAAGCGAAACCTAATTCTAACGCATAAAAGACATTTGTTTTATACAGTAATCTAGATAACAAACTTTTCGTTCTAAATAGATAAATAATGAAATAACAATTTTATAAAGAAGTACATTAAAATGCCTACATGCACCAGCCACAATTTTAATTTGAATTATAATTTACATTTAACCCTGATAAAGAACCGTTTGTTTTGTTTTTTAGAGCATGAAGATGATGACATTATTATTTATTTTTGTATATTAAAGAAAGTGTTTCAAAACACAACTTTATGTACGTTGAAACAGATCAATAAAATTATATTTTTATATTGGCATGCCTCATTGATGAAAAACGTTTGATGAAATTCCATTTAAATGGTGTTCAATGTCAAACGGTTCTAAATTATGTTACATGAAACGCAACTCATAAGATAACTATTCTATAACAATCCTTGTGTAAGATATTTATTTCGTTCAAAATCAATAATCCTGAGTTTTTAAATACATGATTATTTGAAGTCTTTCTTAAATTCTAATCAGAATGTATCATACGAATAAAATAATCAATTTTTTTCTAATCTTAATATTTTCCAATCGTTTCAAACCAAAACCGTACAAACCTTTCAAGAACTCTCTTGAATATAAGAAAGTAATTTTTCAATTTTTGCAGCAATAAACACGTAATAAATCTTGTAGCACGTACCGCCTAGATAGGGTTAGAAGTTCAGATTAGGGATCATTAACGTTAGCTTTAAATCCAACCCCAAACTGCACGAAATTGAAATGAATGGATTTTACAACCACCAAATGTAACCCTACACCTATGATTATTGAAAGAAGGAATAGTAGTAATAATAATAATAATAACAATAATAAAGTCACAAAAAATGGTAAAAAATACGTTAACTTTGTTATTTGTGCGTTTTTGAGCTTTCAATTAACACTTGAGTTTTTTGTAACTGTTCTATAATAATCGATACGATAGTCAGCCTTTTATTTTTAGAACCTCCTAGTTTAATTACTGAATAAAAAATGCCATAGGAGCTTTCAGGGTTTTCAATGAAATTTCATAGTATTTTTACGATAGCAGAATCAATTTTTTAGAAATTATTTGTTATGGTTTCTACAGTTAAATAAGTTCACGTATGAATGAATCAAGTTTTCAACGAAATCAAAAAAAAATTACAATTCTATTTACTACATATTAAACTTGCTTTTCGAATTCTAACTTTTGTTTCTAATTTTTAGTTTTTGTGCACACTAAAATAGGGACTGTAGAACTTATTTTTAAGTGTTTCTTCGACCTCAATTTTTATTTTCACAAGTATCAGAATCTTCAGAAAAAACTTTCCGAGATCACGTGCAGTTTGTTTTTCTATGCCTTCTTTTAAAAATTCAAAAAAGAGTCTTTTCAAAAAGTGTTGTAAAATTCTCAAGAACATTTAAATGGGAGCCTTAAAGTGTTGTAGCAGCTTCTTAACTTTAACTTGAATTTTTGGGTCCTAGCTTAGGAATCCTAGCAAATGCACTCCAGTCCGTCATTGCATCTCAAATGCATACTCGTCGAAATGTTTGCCTTGTACTGGGTCCCAGAAAGTCTAGATTTTGACACGGTCGTTGTATCTTGGCAAATGAAATTGAAACCTGCCTGAAGAAAACAACAAAAGACACTGTTATAGTTGCACATTTTTAAACAACCACTGGCGGAAAAGCAAGATGTAGGATTTCTGTTTCGTCTGCTTGCCTGTGTACTTTCAAATTGAGACCGTCAATTTCTTGTACATTCTTCTTTCCACTAATGTTATCAGAATTATTCGGAATCGATATAAAAAGCTAAGATTTGTAGGGTATTAAAGCTGACATTAGTTGCTGTTTACGCTCTTTGTAACGTACTTGCCACTAAGATTTATCTGAAGTTCAAGAGATCTCAACCACTGGATACAACAGACATGAGACCTGTGACAATATAAAAGTTACTGAGTGTAACTTGGATTAATATTTAAATTTGTACAATGTAAAGCAAGTTTCAAAATACCGCATTTACAAACTTCTATATAGTACTTGTTTCAGTTGGAGCAGAAGATGTGTATAGTCTCATTTAAATTTTAGCCAATGCAACACCAAGGATTTAGACTTAAACCAGATCTAAAATCCAAACTCCTTTAGTGAATTTAAACCCATTTTTGCTCAGTTACATCATCCAAATAGTCTTTGGACTGTATAATAATACTCTTACATGCGTTAGACAGCTCCTCAGTAATCTATATAGTGATGAATATCTCCAATGGTCAATATGTTAAGATTTGAGAAAACCATGAAGGCACTCTTTCTTTTAAGGGCGCTCCACACGCTCCGTCTTGCCTTAATACTTGCCTGTACAGTGTCGTGCCTCAAGGTAAGACGGAGCGTGTAGATGAGAAGCCTTAACACTTGCTCGGAGCATAAAGTATGCGAGCAAGTCTGAACGGGTGTATGGAATGACCAACTTTGAGCTCAGTTTTAACATTATTTTTGTAGCAATCGGAAGTGAATATTATTGTTATCATGGCCGATTTAAGGAATTATCCTCATGAATTTTTTTCCAAATTTATTGAAATCTACAGAGATAACCAGTGCCTGTGGTTTAAGTTCATTTAGTAAGATTGTGTGAGAGAGCTCAGCTCGTTTCAGCAACCACGATTTCGACCACTTAGATCTTGGTTTGCGTTTTTGATTTAGAGCTAGAGCTAACCCAACAGTAATTAATTCAATGTCCGATATGGTGTAATTTTGCTAAACAAGTCTAGAAAACTGAAAAAAAGTCTTAAGTGTATGCATTTCAAGCCTGCAGTTTTACATTGAGAGTTGCCTGTCGAGCCAAGTGTTAAGGCAAGACGGAGCGTGTGGAGCGCCCTTTACTTACTCCAAAGACTTTTCTAAATTAAGTTCCATCAGATACCCTGTAGCTCAAGCTATGCCACAGTTTAGTATGGTATACCACTAATCACAAAATCCATTATTAGCGTGAGGTGTTTGATAAAAACTATGTGTAAAACTATATTTTTAAGGAATATAGTTTGTGCAATGCCCAGTACAAACAGATTTTGCTTCCTACGCTGAAGTGACATTGAATAGCAGCGAGTTTTTTAGATAATGTTGTTTATGTTATATCATATAATCGACTTCTACAGCTTCATCGGTATTGCATTTCGTGTAAGGACGACATTCCATTTGGTTTCTCTTGCTAATCATAAAAAGGCATGGCCATAGTAACTGTTTTTTTTAAATTTCTTGAAAACTTCTACCCGTTTTTTAAAAGGGGCGATTTTCTTCACTGTACCAGCAATGCACTTTTCCAAATAGAATCAACATGTTTGTGAACTCTACAAGACATTCATCCCTAGAAGAATATACACTACTACTGAATACGGCTCTGTGTAGAAGTATAAGTTTTTGTTTATCTGTGTTATCCATTCCAATCCTGCATGAAGAAAGCAAGAAATTATCTTCCAGACGTACTGTATCCAATAATGGGTACATGAATCGAGTCATGTACAAGTAGAAACATGCACATATATAATAAAAAAACAAAAGAGAAGGATAGAATGTTGCTGAAAGAAATTGCGAATGCCTCTAAACAGATACTGATGCAAGAAACTATCATGTTACTATCAAAATAATAATATTCAGCTAATCTTCCAAAGGTTCGTACAACAAATCATGAAAACATCAAATGAGAAGGCAAGAAGTAAGATGAAGAATGAAGAATTCTTGTGATTGATTATGATTAAGTACCAGAAGAAATGTCACTGATGTCTCAGAAGAAAACTGGCCAAAAGGATGAAAAGATCTAACTAGGTAAACATATATGGAGTTATAGACGCTTATGATAGTTTGGGTTTATCACTTTCGAGTATATTTTACCCAAACAACTCTTTCAGAACAGATTCTTACTTTGAATGCTGTTTATTTTGATTTACTAAAGTTTTATTTTGTCAATAACCTCAAACCTTCAAACGTAATATTTGCCCTTTGCAGATTCTTTTGGGGAAATTTTTTGAATTGTTCCAACATAAGTAGATTTCAATCTTCTTCACGTATAAGTCCTTAAATTGTTAATTACACAGGCGTAAATTGATTCTTGCCAGGCAATGACCACTAATTGAACGTTTTTATAAGCCGGAAAATCTTATTTCAGTTTAAAGAATGCGGATGGGTTCGCTACGCTGTTTTTTAATCAGCGTGTAAAGAAATATACAAAATTAGACTATACAATAAGAAGAATTTTCCTATTAATTATTGTTTCAAATTTAATAATTATGCCACACCAGTTTTTAAATGTCTAATTTCTTTACTTGCATAATGAAACTAATTTAGTATAGTTCACATTTCTTTTCATACCCTTCTATGAGTGATGATGATATGCTTAATTATTTAAAGTATGTAGTAACGGATGTCTCGCTTTCACTTTTAATCCAGATTTAGCTCATGTTCTGTATATTATATACAGTACCATATACTGTACATATTCCATGAGAAATTAAGTATATATTCTTGTAAATAAAGTATAAATAAATATTTAATTAATTGTAAATATGATGCCCCCATCCCCATCGTTAAACCAAAACAAAAGAAAAAACAAAAGGTTTCTAACATTTACTTTAGAAGTACGTTTGATGTTGCAGATTTTCATCTTGCATCTCTACAGGACGAAGGATATGCATTCCACCAAGCAATGGGGATGGGCGGCATGGGACCCATGCAGCGTGGTCTGTATGCGTGCGGTAGTCCTTACAGCTAGCCCTGGGCCTCCTACAACGGAGACTGCGGCCCTTCGTAAGGGCATAATCGGATCGTAGTGCGGTCTCCGGCCCGCGATACCGCGACGAATCGCTTGAATTCGGTGCACGCACTTAACACTGCGTGTGTACTACTCTGCTGTTTTTCCAATTGAAGTGAAATGTCGTCGCGTTGCATCGCTGGTTTATTTTCTATTAATTATTATTCATACTTAGTGCCAATAGACGTTCCATACTGGTTATTTGGACAAAGGTTGGCATGTTCTTAAAAAGAAAATTATTTAGTAAGTATTATATGAAATGAATTGTTGTTTGAAGAACATTTTAAATGGAAGAATTTAGATGAGATTAAATGGGAAGAAATATTAAAACTTCAACTTTTGCACATGTGGTTTCAATTTTTGTTATTTTATGAATAAGTGTTATTTTCTATTTTGTGCAATAATGTAAGTGTTCTGCGGAACAAACAACACCGGTGTGAAAGTTGAATTTAGTTACTGTTCCAAAAAGGTAATAATATTTATACACAAACATTCAATAAAAGACTCAATGTAATGAAGGAACGAAAAATCCTTTAATGCTCATTAGTGAATTATAAGAAAAAAAGAAACAAAGTGTGATTAAAACAAACTAGATTTAGTCTTTATTGTAGATATTATAATATAGGTTCAAGATGTTCACTGATTTATTTTGTAAATATCGACACGAGTTGACTCTAAGTTATTTACTGTATGAATGAATGATTTAGTATTAGTGTAAAGACATGAATATGGAACACCTAAGTATAGACTACTATTTGATAAGTATAACGATGAGGAATCAGAAAGTAATAAATTGCGACTAGTATGAATTTAAAATATTTCCTGGATATAAATAGTATTTATCATTACCAGTATTTCAGATAAGTTATATTGTCTTTCACCCGTACTAAGAGTTGAAGAGAAGAAAAAAATATGTAAAGTTGTAATATATTGTGTATACCGTAGCTTGACATTGTTTATAATTATTTGTTCTTCTTATTTATGTGTTTTATTGTGTGAGAGTGCAGTACAGGTTATATTACAAAACCAGTAACATTTATTGTTGTAATTGTCCACACAAAAGATGAATAAACGTATTACTGATGCCGAATATTTCATTCAATTTATTAATTACACGACTTCTTTCTACTACATAATAATGTAGCTGCTAGCTTCTGTTTGTATCACAACAATCCTACAACACAATGTGTGTACGTATGAATATAATGATTTGCAAAAATGTTTTTGTTTACAACTGCCTAACAATTTTAATTAATTTTTATTGGTTTAAAAGAAAACTAATAGATAAGCGAATTCTTCACAAAAGTAAAAAAAAATGCCAAAATATTATCAGTTTTTAGCAAGAAATTGAGTTAATTGCGCATAAACTATACTCTTTTTATCACTGATTCATCTCGAATGTAGGATTTCCAAATTATTTCTCAAAACCAGTCTTCCATACAGAAAGTGCAAAAACTGCTCAAAATACTAGACAAACTACACCGATGACAATGAAAGTTGAGAAATCTGAAAACTGTCACTGAGGATTCAGAGAAAAAATAGGAACTGCACAAATATATTGTTTTTAGATATTGAACTGTATAGCTCAGAAATAAATAATAAAACCAAAGGAGAAATTTCAAAAGCCTAAAAGAAAAGATATCATTGAAGAGACTTGGAACAATCTACTTATACTCTTAAAAATGAATGGAATTGAGTGAGTCAATATCAAAACGTAACAGGAAGAACAAAAGTGATTTGCCAATCTATTTTCTTTTCAATCTGTGTAAATCAAAATCTGGAATATTTAAGTTAGAAATGTAATACCTAATCAGAATGTTTATTAATGTTAGAATTCTCAGAAGATATAAAGTCTATAATTACAGTACGCAGAATACTGAGTCCAAGTAAAACAGAAGATATCAGAATGAAAATAGGAAAAAATTGCCCTGGTAACCGTCAAAGCTTTTTGGTTCTGAAAGGAAGGAAGAAGCATTTGAGCTTCAACAATTAAGTTTCGCTATAACCTGCAGACTAACCTTAAGAGCTCTTAATCAACTCCCCATATGTACCACTTTCAATTCTAAATTTCATTGACCAAGTGGTCAGTTTTTAGAAACAAAGAATGTCACACTTCAATTTAGATTTTGCAGAGTCAGTCCTTGGAAAAGTTAGTATGGAAAGAAATCGTTGATTAGGTTTACTATTTTCACAACCATTTTGAATTTTTAAGTTCCAAGTAATTTCTGCTGCAAGCTTGCTAAGATATTTTAGAAAAGGCTGCATTTTGTCGTGTAAATATTGAGATAAAGTTTCCAATGCAATATTATTTAATCTCGAAAAGCCTCTATAATATGAATAAATGGGCAGAACTCAGGTAATAACTTTTTCAAAACAGTAATTTCTTAAATTTGAAACAAATTCAATTGATTCTAAAACCTACTGTTCAATATTCTGAATGTACTTCCTGGTTACAGGGGTGCACAAAGATCTTTTAGGGCCTATTGTAAAGAAAAGGAGGGGACTCACAGATATGGGGGCGCAAAAAGACGAAAACTACAGTTTAGATACGATATTTCAGAGGGCACCTACACGATTTCCTTCAATATTTTGCATTTAAACATATTCTAATAGTGTTCGTTTCATCAAGAATTGCGTGAAATTTTTAATTGAGATATATTTTTATATTTGAGTTTTAATAACCACTCAAATTTGTTTGTATTAATATGGTCGTAATAGTTATTCCAGAAAATGAAAATGTTTTCTCCTCTTCTAAAGGAAACTGTCAATTTCTTTCGTCTAAAGGTATTTCATCTACTTTATAAGGAACATTGTCGTAAGGACCAGGTTTACATGGAACGAAACCATTTTGTCTGCGTACAAATGAAATCCACAGGAAATTTGCTTTCATAAAATAAGAGGTATAATACGAAGTAATTAAGGTTTGGTGTAAAATTTGCATCAAGAGAAAGCCTAAAATCTATTTTTTGCTCTCCAAACGTTTCGTTTTGCCAAGGAAGGCATGAACAACTGACTTCCAACTGCCGAAAATGATTTTTACTTTTATTCAACGGTAAGGGGCAATCGCCAATATTCTTTGAACAGTTTTTGTATTGAATACACTATCTCTGAATTGAGATTGCGTTTTGATCTTCTCGAATCCCAAAAACTCATCATCCATTCTTTACTTTTGATGGTTGCAGTAAAACTGCAATAAAAGCTCTTCATATCAGATGCTTGAAGAAAGCTCATCTTCAATTTTATTGTTTTCCAGAGATATGAATAATTGTGAAAACATATAGTGTGAATAATCCAGCATAAAGTGTAGCTATTAATCGACGAAACCATAGTCTGGAGCTATAAGGCTCCGATGCTTGCACAATTTTCAGATCTATGGGAAAGGCAATGTTTATATCTTTCCTAGGTCGAAAGATTTCTAATATTTCTGAAGCAGACTGCTGTACACTAATTCCTGAGACCGACACTAGAATAGAGGCTAAGCCTAATATTCAGCAGTTTAGACCAACAAGACTAATAAAAAAGAGTAAAGAGAAAATTAAAATAAAGACAGTAGATTTTCCAGTAAATATTGAAACCAAATGAGGCTTCAAATGCAGTTAGCATTGATTTTCCATTACTTAGAAATGCCTAAAACGTCGGTCAACTTTATAGAATGAGCTAACAGTAAATAATAAACAAAACTTTTAGTTCTTTTTATTTCCTGTATGTCGAGTTGAACTATGATCGAATTCATATCTGTTTGGAAAAAATTCAAAATATCAGACTCGCAAGGAATAATCAAACATTTGAAGATTTGATTGTATTTATATATACATATATCGCTTCTGCATGAACTATGAACATTCTTGAATGCAGATTTATTTAAACCACCAAGATGGGGAAGTTATTATCATTTAAAGTTCAAAAAATTGAGAGAAAGCAAGATCTCAAAGAAATTCTAACGAATTTTTATAAAGATATTGGCTGAAAATTAGTTAAAAACCTTGGACTTTTTAAAAAGGAATTTGATTTGTTTTAAGTTACGAGCTGTCATTACGTATGAACTTTTCTTTAAAATCATCAAGATTCTGAATTTGTTTACAATGCTTTCTACAGTCAATTATGTTAAAACATTCTTTACATAGATCTTTCATAAGAAATGGCTATAAACAATGAAAAATAGAAAAGTTTTTGTTTTCGTTTCATAAATCTTTTCATTAACAAATTCAGTATCTTATTAAACATTCCAATCTAAAATGGCTACTCAAGACTAACTAATAATTTTTATTATAAGTCTAGTTTATGCACTGGTTTTAAAGCACGAAAGCAATTCAAATATACGTTAGGACATTATTCAAATACTGCAACATTCTATAAAACGTACATGTAGGGTACACATCAACGTAAATTGAATACTACATAAGGTACACGAAACTTGGTTGATATAATCTGAGAAATCTAGCACTACCGCATGATTAATGAATTATTTGAAAGGCAGTCGATTTTGAATTAAATTTAATTTGAATGGAGAAAGACAGTAATTACATTTTCTGTTAAAATCAATATGAGCTGTTTTTATATGTCAAAAAAAAGGAGGAAAAATAGTTACATAACGAGTTTAGGATATTGTAATAAAGCGATAGATCAAAATTAGTTATTTAAATATTAGTAGACAGCTACTTGATATATTAATATATGATCATTTTGCATGTTTCCCTAAATAATGACTAACGACTTTGGTGACATAAACGATCCCCATTTCTGTTTCTCAAATGAATTCTAAAAATAATTTATGTAATTTACATATTTAGCGATTTCATAAAACAATTAAAGCAATTTCGCAGAAATTATAAATTAAGGTTTGAAGATTAATTAGACAATTTGGGTCTATTGTAAGACAACCATGAACTGTATTTTTTTGTTTTTAGTTGACCTAATTCTATTCCAAATACTTTTATTATAATGAACTTAACATTGAACTTGGTCTCTTTCAGACTGCCCCTCTGTTTTATATTTGATCTTTTTTTATATCTATAAAATTAATTTCTTAATTTAAGGGATATTTGGTTTTTTTCCTTTTATGGAACTCCCTAAGACAGAGGGTTTTCAAAGGTTTGAGCCTGCTTTCTGCAAGTTCTATACATAAATAACAAAACTAGATTTAATAGTGATAAGAAAGCCAAGAAGATGATATTATACCACATAAGAATAGTAAATGGAAATTTTTTATACCTACTACACAAAGGTAAACGAAACGAACTAAAAGATCGATTAAAGATTTATTCAGACTGTTTATAAATTTAAAATAGCTATAAACATATTAAGTTCATCGAGAGTACAACTGCACCAAAGTTGCATACGCAAATGTTATAGAGCTTGTAAAATACATTGAACACTGACAGATGTAAATATCCAGTGGAAAAGCATGCAGAATCTTAAATGCTTGGTGGTCAGACATCAAAATAAAATCTTAAAGTTGTCTTTGTCAATCTCTGTCTGTCCGTTTGAGTTATCAATAGTGTCAGTAAAAGGAAGAATTTACATACAAAAGTGCGTGTACATTTTCGATATTTTTCTAAATATTTGTGCTTTTATGGATATTTGAGAGAAAAATGAAAACCAGATTCTGGAAGATTTGATTTTAATGCCTTCTAATTTAATTATCATTTAAAAAACATCTGTATTATTAACAAATTAAAAATAGATGTGGCCTCTCTTAGGGCAACCTAAACAAAAACATAATTAATTTTAATTAGTCTATTTAAGAGAAATGAAGCTAAAAATTGTTTGATTCAATTTATAAAAGCAATCAAGAGTATAAGAAGTATCAAAAGATTGCTATGCTTAAAATTGTGGGAAAGTTCATTGATATACAAATGTAAAACTTGTGGTATTAACATGTTACAATGTGTTGAATGCAGCATAAGTACCTAATTAATTATTATTATGTAGACGGAAACTACTAAATTAAATATTTAGACGGTTTGACGATAAATAAGGAATCCGTTTTGAAAGAAAGAATCCTAGCTTGGAAATTCTAGGGATCTTTTCCATGCTGAAAGTAGCTACCTAACAGATGTCGCTTGTTTACTTGCTGGCTGCTACAGAATACGAAGTACTTTTCTATTATGTTCTAGCTCAACTAACTCATAGTCACACATCTAGATGTACTCAGTAGCATTTTAGAAAGTTTCACAAAATAAATTTTTCTTTTAGGTATATTTAAAAAATAATAATTACCGGTAAACATTTTCATTACCTACCGAAGAAGTAAAAAAGGAATAAATTATTTAAGTGATTGAGAGATAAAACTCTCTATACCTACTATAAGTTAGATCACAAATTTTCTTTTCAATTAGAAAATTATTTAATCCAATTTATTAATTGACTTTTAAGTGGTAATTAATTAAATTTGATTATAAAATTATACTTCCTCCACTATACGTTATTGTTGTCGAATTGTAAAGAGAAATAACTCAACAAGAAAAGTAGCAGTTTAGCCTGCCAAGATGAAGTAAGTATAATTATCCACAGATTCTATTATTATGTAATTCTTACCTTACTCAAGAAATTCTATCTAAACAATTAAAATTGACAAATCTACCGCCCCCAAAATCATGCCTGACAGGAGAATTGATTCAATGCCGTTACTCAATATGTATGCAATTTCTGCTAATAATGAGAAATTAGATTGTTTCTAAAAAGTTTAGTTAGAGTTACTTATACCTTAGAAAGAAGCTACATAGGTGTCAGAGAAGCAGGTAAACAAATTTCTGACACAAGACTAAACACCAAGAAGTTTCGAAAAGAAGAAAAATTTCACAGATTCTCTCAGGGCTTTGATAACTCTAAGAAGTCACTCCCTCAAAGGTGATGTGGAATTTAGTAATAATACTAAGAGCTGTGGGTGTCTAAAATGTCCATTACGTCAGTAGGTTCTTTTTACTAATTGTAGTAGTAAGATTCAACATATGATCGTTATGTACACCACTAACAATAAGAAGTAGTAATATTTGTAACTCATCACAGGAAAGGTTTGTAACAAAATCTAAACTGTAAGATTTCTTGGAAACACAAAAAATTTTTTTTGGTTTTTGGTAATAACACGGTTTATGGCCTTTCTATAAATTTTCTTCATTTCAACTTCTTTGATCCAGTCCGTTAATGATTGATTACTCCCTAAAAGTTATTCATTAATGTAATCTGATGTGAGCCATTATGAATGTTAAGTTAGTCTTGAATCTTGAATGCAGCATTAGCGTACTAGCTGTTAGCTTTAATCTTATGTTGGGCTAAAAATTTGAAATGTATGGCTACAGAAGTATCACTTACAATTTAGTGAATCGGATCTCATGGGTCGTCAATTCATCAGTTCTCTTGATGGAGACTGAGGATTTTTGTGGAAATCACCAGAAAGCATGCGGCAATTTTGGAGACAGCATTTTTTTAAAGAGGTCTGATAGGTTTACATGTGATAATTGGTGCTTTCTCATTCGACGAAATAGGAGCTAGTGGAGGCTCTGCAGTAGCTTTAGTTGTTGTGAAACAATTGATACCACTTGTACTGTAGAATTAAAGCTACCGAATGGCAACTTCTGCAGGTGGATCACGACCAGTAAAGTCGAGCAGGATTCTGATCCTACATTCATTTAGATGGTGGATGGTATAGAAAATCTTTTTCTTTTGAGATCGGTGACTAACTCTTCGGTAGGAATGGCTTAAGAAATCTTTTGCAGTACCATGCGTAATGGTGTATTTTTAGTAAATTGGTAGGTATAAAAAGCTGTTTTGTCGTAGTTCAGGAAATGAATGATGTTGTTCCTGCAGTCCGATGTCCTTGCCTAGTTAAAGTCATCTTCTTGTGCTCTTATTGAAAAAGATGAACAATTCCTTCTTGTTACAGATGTTTTTAGGAGATACAAATTTTTTCTATGGCCTTGTTGGGCTGGGGGCTTTTCTCGTTTTTGTTCATATAGCATTTTCAAGTGAAGCAAAGCTGTTATTTGCAGGATGATGGTTGGAAGAGGTGAAGAGTTCAATATCTTTTCTTCACTTTTCCCGTGAGTCATCCTTCATGACAAAATGAATCTGTAGACGTTCCGATAACCTCGGTTACAATAGAGCAGCTGCAGTCCTCTGGATGGTCAGCTTGTGTGCTTCTATCAAGACTGTAGAAAGATCATTACCGGACAGGCTGTATCAAAATGAATTTAATGCTTCGTTTGCGTGAAGTCAAATGTTGACAACTAAGAAATTGCTTAAGTGTTTTTTTTAAGAATAACTCTTAGTAGTACGTTTAATCTACAGGAATTTTAATCACGATTCAGCTTCTACACAAAAATGTTTCTTTACTCATTAGATAATGGCGAAATTTGACTTCTCTGTATCTTTCTCAGCAGAACTATTGGAACGACGACGCTAGGATTTTAAAATGTTCTCCAAGAACAGGCCAGAAAGGCGACAGAACAAATCTTCAACCTTGACAACACAGTATATATGAAAAGTAATGTAGCGAAGATAAAAGACTTTAATTCCTGAGTTACAAATTTAAAAATTACTCTTCTTAAAAATAAATTGGATCCTACAATAAAACCCTTGTGAGTTAGCGCTCTTTAAGATCAACATAAATAATAACGCCACTTTATTTACTGACGTTATAAACCTGAGCATGATGAATTCCAATTAAATCACAGCAGCAAGTCTTGAATGACAGTAACTTCCTTAGGAAACAATCAGCGGAAAAGTAAGGCCTATATTTATCTTAATTTACCTTTAAACATTGTTTCATTACTTTTACAACTTTCTCTAAACCGACTATTGCAAAACCTAGAAAATATATCTCTGTAATGACCCATGTTATACGCTAAAAAGATATGACTACTATAACTTGCAAGGTTCTTGCTGACACTTCATTCATGTTACATAAAGAAAATGTACGCGAACGCTGAGGGCTGACTAGTGCCATGCGTTGTAAGGAGAGATGAGGACGTTGGCTGGTGCATCACTACTGCGTTCAGTCCTGGACTGCCCGCATCAACTGTTCAGAACGACTATTCCTGGTTCAAGGTTCTTCAGTCCAGAAAATACCCCCACGACATTATGGGGAGTAAAGCTGTCTACAGCCACCGGTCCAGCAGAAAGTTTTACTATAGAAACGTCTACGGGGTGGGACCAAACACCGCTTAAGCCTCAGCGTTCAGGTCACTGCGATCACCCATTGATCGACTGTGCAGTACTTCGACTATTTACTTCACACCATCAGCCGATGTTTGATTGTGGGACGTCTGCATTGTGCGTAGTCTACTGACTGGAGAGAAGAGGATTCTTTAAAAGTCCACCTTCTTTGGTAGTCAAATTAACGTTAATTTGAGTTAAATTGATACCGTTCAAACATTAAAATTCTTAATAAACGAATAATAGCATAATCAGTACTTAATATCTAGCATTTAAATCGGTCGATATCAAACTTTCAGTTAATACAGCCGCATAGAACCTATACCACTGTATTAGTTTTTGCTTTTCTGCTATACCTTTCGATATATTGTACAATATTTTTGCTAAGTACTCAAATCGATGCAAAGAGTGCAATTCTGAGCAATACTTCTGTTAATCTACCTACACACATATACACACCTGAACAAGCTATGGTGACTTACAGCGTAAAATTCAATAATTGTTTTGTAGTTTG
This sequence comes from Ignelater luminosus, assembly GCA_011009095.1. Taxonomy (NCBI): domain Eukaryota; kingdom Metazoa; phylum Arthropoda; class Insecta; order Coleoptera; family Elateridae; genus Ignelater; species Ignelater luminosus. Next base: position 263,652 of record VTPC01090412.1, on the reverse strand, counting down.
TAATATTCCATTGTTTGCAGCTTGTCGTTCTTTAAAGAATATTGTAGTAGCAGAAGATATTTCTGCTTGAATGTTTCTTGATCTTATTCATCTCCAACGACTCAAATGGCTAAGAAACGACAGTTAAAGCACAAAGAGGAGTAGAAAAAACTTAGTACTTGGTTTCCATTGAAGAATCAACTCTGCATTTTGTTAATACTTAGTAATGATGGTTGATGTAGGGACCTAATCATGATTTAAAAACTAAACGAGACACTACATTCTTAAATCTGAAATAAATCTTCCAAATAGTCAGTTAAAATAGTTTCAAACACAGCCATTTACATAAGTGTTTCAAATAGTGTGCTTGAGATGGCTCCAGTAGCTTTATGAAAATTGTCTGAAAACTCTTGGATTAAGCTTTCGAAAAGCGAACTAATAGTCATCATAACCTGCCCAACTAGATGTAAATTGATTTATGATAAAAATACATAATACAATGAAGAGCTCTTCCTTCCTTACACGCATGTATACTTCGGTAATCTATATTTTCTGATATTTTATTCTTCTAGACTATTTATTAAGTTAGTGTCAGATAAGATAAAAATAATTAATTTACTACAGTAACAAAATCACTAAATCAGTTTGGAAAATAAGTTTGCTCAAATTCAGGGATGATATCTCGATTAGGTAAATTCGAAAAATGACAATAATAAACACAAGTAAACTCGTCAACAAGTTTGCAAGAAGAAACTTGATTTATTATTCCACACTATATCCTATTTGATACTAAATTTGCGAAAGCAGAATTGATTTCTTTTGAAAACCGAAAGGAAATTTCTGCAGATTACAAAACACTGCTTTCGATGGCGTACCCTAGATGGCAGAATTCTAAAGTTTATCGATTAACTATCCTGAGAGACAGCAAGCTTTTACCGAAGACAGAATTCTGTAGGCTTCTCTAGAGCGAAATTCTCAAAATTCTCAATATATTCAGCAACTTGTTCAACTGGTAAAACAATTAAAAGGTTACAATAATAAAAATTTTTAAACTATTAGCTAAAATTTTATAATTCCTGAATGGAGTTGAAAGAAACATTCACTTTTTAAAAATATACAGTCATTGTAAACAAGTTCATAAATATTTATCTAAATTATACTTTCCTGCTTGATTGGACAATATTTTCTCTTACTTCATGTTTACCATAGTTTTAATTGAGATAGTAAATGGTGCATTCCTTTGTAACAATTATTAGTTTTATCCCTGCTATTCACTTTTCAATTATGAAATTTATTCCTGTAATTGCTTAACAAATAATTTTAAAAAGTAATGAAAAAAAGAAGTTGTAAAGACAACTTTAAAACACCAGTTTTTAGGTAGGTATAAAGAAAGCGGCAGGTATACAAACGGTAAAGAAACGGCCATTATAAAAAAGGCGGTGATAAGTAGAGTCCCTTGACAGCTTCTGGACCGGGATCATTTAACTGACAACTGCATAGGGGAATCTGACGTCATCGCGTATTTTCAACGAGGGTGTATCTAAAAATAAATTCTTTTATCTTTTATCGCAATAAGTTTTGATAATTAAAAAGTTATGCAATTTTCTTAAATAAATTTAAATGTAACTTCTAATTTCATATAATGATAACCTGGGTCAAATGGGATTAATAATAATAATTTTCTTATATTAAATTGTTATTATGGTTTTTTCTTATTGTTTATTTTTTGTGTTTACTGTAATCATCGCTAATTTTATCAGCAAGGAAAAAACAGTTGCTATTATTATTATTACCGCGTTCAAATGGATAACAAAAAGCAACATACCAGCTGTCGGCTACTAATTATTACATATTAAAATTAGAAGTCACAGTTGTAGTTGAAGGCGCCTGCTGACTGCCTGTGCATTTCGTGGCTGTTCTTCATACTCATAATTCCGTATTAATCCTACGATACCGTTACCTACAGGATGCCTTTTGCATTTTAAGTAGAATTGTATACGTTTATAAGTATAATGAAATGATAAGTAAACCTCACCATATATAGTAGAAGTTGTTAGGAAGTGGCTTTAGATGGTTAGTTAAAAATAACACAGTTTATAGTCAGAGCTTTACATCTTTATAAGGAATATAAAAAAAATAAAAAGTAAACAAAAACATCAAAAAATTAGTTTTTAGTAATTTTTTAAATTAAAAACTATTCCAAGCTGTCAAATTTATTACTTCCGAAAATAAACCAAAATTGATTTTTAGATTGCTTAATTATTAATTAAGTACTACTTATTATGTTGCCGTTTCCATCTTATCTCATATTCTAAGACTTTACTGTTTGTAATGTTTCGAAAATCTATAAAACCAAAGAAGAATATAAAGTTCAAGAGAGATATGTCTTTTCAAAATTTTATTGTTGAGTTAGATACTATTCTTACTCTTAAGTTTCAGTAGGATATCTACCGAATAAATTGAGTCTTTTCTTAAATTGGTGCATTATTTCCTTTGGCGCTGCATAAACACACAATCATTTACAAGATCGTTGTCAAAGTCGGTCCGAAATGCTGAATTCTAAATGAATCCTTACACTGATAACATTTTCATCATGATCCTTATTCAACGTAACTTTGTCCACTGTGATCAAACATATGCCTGATTCTTGACAGCAAATTCATGAAAACTTGATTTAGCGATAAATTTGTTAATACCAAGATGATATGTAAGCAGTATGTTTATCTTACCTCAGTACTAGAAAGCTCAGTACTTGTTTGCCTAGTAAATTAAGTCCATTTCTTTTCCGAAATATCAATAGGGAAAACACAAAAATTACGGACATCAAATAATAAATTTTAATTGAAATAATTAGCGATCTCAGACAATGAATCGAAATACGGATAGATTTTGACTTGGCTTGGCTTGGAGTTGTTTTTAAGCTACTGTCAGAGTATCTAATCTTCCTACTATATAGAAAAATTGTAATCGTGAAAAAATTTCCCATTCATGGTTTTCTTAAACATAGGATATTTTGATTTGTGTCTTTTTGTATCCCTCAGGTAAGCAATTCAATGTAGAGTAGAAAATGAGAGAATAAAAAAATGGATTTTTATTTTAACAACAATGACAATTTCATCAAAATTAGATCCCTCATTGATCATTTTTACAAGAATTTCGCATTGAAGAAAAAACCAAATGCTGCGAGTTGATGAACAAAAATAGTTCTTTTCTAGGGCCAGTCTACTCTTCGACAGTATAATCGTGAAAATCCCAATAAGTGGGGACATAAAATCGTTGTTCTCGCAAATATACAAGGAATAATACACAATTTCGAGATTTATAGTAAAAAGATTGAAACTACTCTTTGAGAATTTTATATATTAAGAGCCAGTGCAAATATAGTACTACGTCTTGCACTTCAGAAGGAAGGTATTGAATCTTTGGGAAAATAAAGTCTAGCTGAATGCCAAGAATTTCTTTTACTTCAGATAAAGAAATGAATAAATGAAGCCAGTAATACTATCAAGTACATTTTGTAGTGTTCGTTCAGTTGCTAAAGTGAAACGCTTCGGGAGATAGACAAAGAAACACAAAATTTTGTTTGCCCAAAAATCATGTCAACTCCCAAACTTTTATGGAAAGCATCGATTTGCTCAATACTCACAGAATTAAAAGAAAATTAAAAAGTGATACCTATCTGTAACTGAAGAAAAGTTCTTTTACTCCTTCAAGTTTTACTTTTACTAACAAGGTGAATCTAAAAGCAGCAATAAGTAAATTATTCTAATTCTAATAGGCTTTCTTATGTACGATTATATACTTACTGATGATGATGTGATTTTGTATCTAGGTGATTCGAGGCAAGAATCTTATCTTAGTCGTAATGGAAGATTCTTTGTTTACATGTAGATTTCAACGATTCCTTACACAAAACATTTTAAAGAAATTCTGGTGATGTAGTCACCATGATCTTTCCCCACGAAACATTAATAACTACAGTAAATAGATTTTTAGTTAAACACAATTCCTAAAATAATGCTCTTAATGTTGGGTGAACTCACATTTTCAATTAAAATCTAAATACTGTACCTTAACTAAAGGAAGTACGTACATGTATGGCTGAGCAGATTCTAAGTACTTTATTAACTTTATTTTCATCCAAAGACAATTCGAGTTATCCTGGAGATTCTCTGGTAGAATTAATTTTTTTGTAGATATGCATTAATATTAGTTAGTTATTTTATGGAAAAAAAGCTAAAAGGTGTTGACACGTAGAAGAGTACTAAGAAGAAGTGAATAGACCTATGTAGATCCTAGAAGCACATCAAATTTTAACACTTTGCTTAAGCTTTCATTTGGAACCTTATAGATCTTATTGGGCGATAAATTCTGTAATATTTATACAGATCGGGGCATCTTACACAGTAAATAGTGTGCAACCTTAAAATAACCAATAATGAGGAATGGAAGGAGCACTAACGGTTTGATCACTTTAGTAGTAGTTGCAGTATGTCATTATCTGAATTCAATATAGTAATATATTCTCGACCTACACATATCTTGTTATTCAATTTATACTCAAACGCTTGCCATGTCTACCTCTTAAGTTAGTTTTGAGAAGAGATAATAGTGTTTGCAGCAAGATCCAAACTGTATAAAGTGTAGATTCCATTGCAAATCTTGGATGGTTCTTTCATATTTTGGGTTATCTTGAAGAAAACAGATGTTATTCTCCTTTCTGGTTGTCCTTATAGAATAACGTTGCTACTTTTCCTTGAACGCGCAGTTGAGTTCATGGTTAGTTTCAGAGGCAACCAAAGTCATTAACTACTTATATGCAGTTAGATTAAAATAAAGCAACTATTAGACACTCGGGTCTTTAACAAGGCATGAGGGTTGGGGTTTCTACTCTTTCGCAGGGTATAGCGTTGACAAGCATTAGTCATCGATCTTGCTACTGCGTGTTAACAGGAACTACAATATATTACAACTTGCAAGACATTTTTAATTTGTGTAATTAGTCATTAACTTATTTTATGTAAATGTATAGTTATTTGTAGTATTTAACAGTACTGAAGGAACTATTAAGGACAAGTTCTTTGTACTAAAGAAAAACTAATGAACATTTGTCAGCAGTGGCGCATCTACACCAAATGAGGCCCGGGGCGGGATTTCTTTGATAGCCCTGTATTCAAGCTTCACACAAACGCGCTTGCGTGTTTATGATCATACATCCAATCTACCAGTGTTTTAAAATTACAAAGAAATTAACAGTCTTTATAATATAAATGATACTCCACAGGGAAACTTTCATTGCTAAAATAGGCCCAAGCGTAGGGGATCAAACTATTGCAACTTGAGTTTTATTAAAGCTTAGTTATTTTTTATATTACTGTTATACACACTTCTTACAGTAAATTTAAGTTGAGATTTACGGATTTGTATAATTATTGATGACCCATTTGGAGGCCCCCTACAAAGTGAGGCCCATGGCAGACCGGGTCGGTCTGCCACAACTGTCAGTTATCATACACATGTAAACGCATGGACTAAACCATGCCGTATGCCTTGCAATTTCCTTGGTCAACGTTTTCCATGCGACTAGGAAACAGTGTTGCGACCCCAACAGAACTCTGAAATTTATTCCCCCGCTATCTGCTATTCAGAATGGGAATCTAGTTGCAGACGTTCGATAAAAGTAACAAAGATTTTAATCCTTTCTTGTTTCCCGAATCTGAAGTTTATGCTAGATTTAAAATACTTGGAGTTGCTAAAACAAATTTAAAATGCAAAACTGGGCAAAATTGACATTTTTGGTTTTTATTTGTACCATAAACGCATCAGATATTAACCATATTGCCATTCAAAGAAAAAGTCACTTCAGTGACAAAGTTATCATCATTAATGATAGACAAATTTAAAACTTTCTGAAATAATTTTAGACATGACAATTCTTGGCCGAGAAAATGTGAGTACTTAGGAAGGCCCAATACTTATTTTTGGGAGTTTCATTACTATTTTATCAAAATGGTTTCTACTCATGCATATAATAGAAACATGATACAAAGAATCCAATCTATATGATCAAAACTTCGGTTCTTGAAAATTTCCACTTCTCACTTTTTTAATTTGAAGAAAATGTACAATTAATATCCAAACTGTGACTGCAAATCTAGGGTTATTTTCATGTTGGGAATTATAGAATCTTCTAAAGGCAATAGTAATCATTTATAACAAGAAATAAACTTTCTTTCTTGCCGTTCATAACTTTTAATTCTAATTTCTACCATATTTGGAGCAAAAGATAGGTTCTTTATAAAAATTTCAATCCTCATTAGCTTTTTGAAACGAACTACATTTTTGAGAAAAACTAAGAATCTGTCATAATTTTCATATTTACAGTTTTTTCCTGATTATAATCATAGATTAAATCTGCTTGATAGAGACCATAGACGAAGTTATGATCCATTTAGATTCGTTTCTGAGAAGTATCGAAACTATGTAGACAAAATGCATTTTATTTATGAAAGTAAATCAGGTACAGTTTTGAATTGTCCTGTACAAGCTTAAAATTAATTTTTAAGTCCTTTCAGTGAGGTCTTTTGACATTTCGTCAAAGTAAATCCAATGAATTTTCTGAAAGAGTTTCATTAGTAGTTAACTTACAAATCGTTCAAGGTTACTTTTTCGACTGAAGTTGCTTTAGATAAATTAAGTTGAACTTGTTCTATTTATTGGGACACATCTTTATAATTTCTGAGATAATTCAGCATTTTATTTGTCGGGTGTTTATAGCTAAAAACTGAAGTAATGATTAACCTCTAAAATCAATTTTTGTGTCTGTGAAGCACTAAGAAGGGGATCTTCATTTTCAGTTAGCAAAAATCTTTTTATTGATTTTATTATTAAAAACTTAAGGTGTCAGGATTCGCAAATATTTAATATTCCGTGCACCTTAATGCAATATTTCTGAGATACCGTCACTTCATGTTTAAATTCAAATCGAATAATTTACATAATGAATTCTTATAAATCACAGTTCTTTCAAAACAATAATAATAGTGATAAGTAATAGTGACAATTTATTATGCTATTGAAAGAATAAATTCTGTAATTACCTAAAAAATAGATTTCAAGTTTATTTTAAAGTTAGGCTACTTTACATATTTACTAGTGTTTGCTTACAAAACGGGGAGTATGGGAAACCTGATTGTAAATTGAGATGAGCTAAGGTCAATATCTTACTTTTAATCTTTAATATTTCGAGATTCCCATAATTAGTTAGTTAAAACAAAAACAATTTTTATTTCGATTGTTTAAATATGCAACCGAAAGAAAAGTTATTTTGCTAAGAATTGACCTATTGCTCATTTTTTTACAATTTTACAATTAATTACATTTATGTAACTAACTAATACATAGATTATCTTGTATTACATCATGTTTTGGTATAATTGCATAAATGAATCCTTCCTTTAATAACAAATAAATAAAAATCCATCCAGAAAAAGAACATAAAACATGCACACAAAGCCCCCGAAAAAAAATACACTGAAAAATCACAAATTCCAAACTCAGGCAAAATTTAACAAAAAAAATCTTTATGTACCTACATTGCTGCAAGAATGCGAGCTTTTTAGGGCACAATCTAACAATAAGAGAAAGCTAGCAACCCCTGGTTACAATATAGAACTAAAGCATTTTTGGGTATGGGGCGAGGAATTGGGCCCCTCAGGGTGTCAGCCCGGTAAGGTTTATGACCCAATATTAACTGTCTCCAATAATAATTTATGTTAATGGCTCCGGTCGGCTGAGAACGAGTAGGGAAGTCAAAGCGCGACAGTTGGTAGTGTAGCTCGGCGAAAAGTGGAAGTGCGGTGTCCTATGCTGTTTCTGCAGCATCAGAGTTCACTTCCTGTTTCAACAATGTTTGAAATTTTAGTGCAGTGATGTCACTAAAACTTGCGAGTTTTTTCGTAATTAGTGCGAAAATTAACACTTTTAGGTGAGTTAAATTACCTTAAATAGTTTTATTCCGCACGTTTAAAATATCTACATTTTGAGAATTTTTATGAAATTTTTAATTTTCAAAAAGTAATTCTAAAATAAAAATTGTTTGCATAGTTTTTTTGAAATTTCAAATGAAATTCTGAATTATTCTCAAGGGAACTATGCACTTATAATGAATATTTGTTAGTCAGAAATAGCTTTAGAATTATAATTTAGTTCATTATTATATCTAATATAGCATCAGATATGATAATTATTCACTGCTTAGAATAATTATTAGAATTTCAAATGAATTTAGTCACCTGTATAAAAACGTGCGCATATTTTAAAATAACGAACTAATTATACAAACCTCTTAATAAATTAACTCAAAATGATCAACTTTTGAATTAATGTTACGTATTACTAAATAATCTTTCCTCAGACCACCACCATATAAAATCAATAGGCTTATCGTTGGCGCCATTTTCGGCACAAAGATCCGTTAAGGGCGCGCGCAAGGTATTGTTAAACTTAACGCATGCGTTTCGTTCCTAAATTCCAAATCAATAGCTTAATTACCGGAACCATGGTTAACTTTTAACTGTATAAAATGTGAATTTGCATACTTATCTTGAACCCAGGAGTGCTGTTAAATTTTTGAGGTGCTCCTTGTTACTCGTTCTATCTACCTTAATTCTATCGAGGGTTTCTATTTTATTATATTATTAAACAATAATATGCAATGAGGCAATCAAGTGTCCAACACATGTCTTAAACATCTTAAAATAACACATTCCATTAAACTCCAGTACAAAAACAAATGACGTCAGGTCTGTGATATGACCTTGAACACTCCTAACAAGTCGATCTCCTACGCTATGAACTTCTTGACTGTCCACTACGTCCATCTTCAAGAAATCACCACCCAAATTTTCATGGTCTCGCCGTCCTTTTTAACAACTAAGATACTTAAACTAGTAAATGGGATTTTATTTGATGCATAATTTAAAAGGATTCGTTTCTACACGCCTATAGGAACAAAATGTTTAAATTTACTATCTCATAGTGGGTGTTAATATATGTACCTACTTGAGAATTGTTATTTGTCTTATTGCCAAATGCCTGGGCTATTAGCTCAGTTTATTCGTTGTTAGTAGGAGTAAACAGAAATAAACCTAAGGGGTCATCCTTGAGTTGGATATTCAGTTCAGCATTGTTACTTTCTAATACTAACTTTCCCATAGAAACGTTAAAAATTTGAGAAATTAAATTTTATTACGTCTGATAACTGCTAAGAGATTATGTAAGTGTAATAAATTAAGCCTAAGCGTTCACCGAAAGCCTTAAAAGCTTTATGCTGATTCCGGGATTACAAACAACCGTGCAAAGTAAAATTCATTTGAAGAGTTTTTGAAATTCTTGTATTAGAGGAAATGAAAAGCAAGTTATAAAAAGACCTTAAGAGATTTACAGGCAATTCAAGCCGAATGCTTTCAGCAGAATTTTATTAAAAAGATAAATAAAAATGTTTTTTTTTTCTTTAGAGATGTAGGCCTAAAATAGAAATGGGCTACAAAGGGAAATTGCAAATAACTGAAGTACGAAGTAATAATTCTAAAGAATGCGATAATTTTTTTAATTTTTATTTTCATTTTCTCGTTTTAAATACAGTTATTTTACTTTATAAGGGATTAATTTATGAGAGTGGATAACCTTGATTTAAAGAGAGCGAAACTTAATTTTTATTTCATATATGGAAAATGCAGTAGACGGTCCACACCTTTGCACACCACAAATATAATTATAAAATGTTACAAAAATTTAGGCACTCTTCCAAAAAAACAAAACAATAAAGAATGATGTAAATTATGTTGTGAAACGATACGCTCCAACAAAAACAAAGAGTACTATATATACCTAAAAATAGTATTTACTATTACTATCGTGGAATAACTAAAGCTTAAAATAAGGTTTATAAAAGTATTCTTGTTTAGAATTACAGGGCTTCCTTAAACTGACCTCTTTCTGTTATTATTTTTGATATTTTCATTGTATGTTGAAACTGTATTTATTTTTATCTTCCACTCTTTATTTTATAATGAACCGAGTTGTTTAGTAATAAATTGGCCACCCACAATTATATTACAACCAATAAATTACTTTGGACAACAAAGTTTTTCCACTGTAATCGCCAAGATCTTTTATTTCTCTTGTTGACAGTGTTAGGAAAAATATGCTTTTTGTTATTTAATCCCCAATTAGATCAAAATAACAGTTTTATTATCATTTCTCCTAGATGATACCGAAAGAGAAAATTATAATACCTTCTCTAATCTACGATAAAGAATGGTGTACTATTTTAGAAATTCTTTTAAGAATTAAACTACATCTTTTGGAAAACAGCCAAGCTTGTTTGTATTTTACACTTCATTTTATAAATGGTGTTAGTGGCCCCTAACATGCAAGATGTTAAAAATTAGAAGATCAGAAACAAAACTGTTTGTTCTCGTAATTTGTACAATTAGATGTAATTATTTTCAAATTATCTAACATCATTTACTGCTACGAATTATCTAATTATTTTAAATAATTTGAATAAATGTATATCCTGTATCATAAGGCAAAGAAGGTAGATAAAGTGACAAATGTTTGTTGTTTTTGTTGGTTTTTGTTGCTCAGACTTACTTTCAATAGTCTTCACAATATTGCAACATTCTCATTTTTTGCAATATTTTATGTGGATCTGCAGAGCGTAATATAACCACAATTTTATTATATTATCGGATTTCTATCTCTTTCTCTATGTTAAGTATCTTGTTGCTCTATCTTTGGCCGTTTGTTTTCTATATTTTCTTTTCTTTTTCTACACCCAAGTGTTTCAATTACGTTGTTTGACCAATAGCCTACTTTTTATTTTGTCTTTGTATGTAAGTTTCTTTCCCTGCTATATCTTTTTTTGGTTTCAACTTTTTCCGTTATTTTGTCTATCATATCTTCTGCTTTTTTGGAGCGACTTAATCGATTTCGGATGTTGTTATACTCTTACTTATTGCAATCTCTTTGTTGCCAGTTTGTTTTGTACATTGGTTTTATTAGGCAATGATTTCCTGGTATCCAATTAACAGAAATTTATAACCTCAATGTGATTTCTGAATGCTCAAGAAATAAGTAAGTAATTAAGATTTTTGACTTCAAAGTACTGAATATAATCTTGTCGTTGTATAACAGTCAACCAAACAGCTCTAAACCAAACATACTAGTTCTCATTAATTGTTGATGGATTTTGAGACATTAGAGGATGGCCATACCGTTGAGTAAATATTGAATGCAACTCAAAATACACGACGCCGCCTCATATGAACTAGATGATGATTTTTGTTGCATCATGTACAGTCAACTCGTAAAGTAATGTTGCAAAATGTTTTATATTTTAGCGTTTAATTTCTCATTCAATAAAATATGCTACATTTTATAAATAGTAATCGATTAATCCAAATCAGTTTATTAAGTTAGTATTTACGTATGAAGAAATTGTCATGAATTCAGACATTAAAAACCAAAACTTAAATCATTTTGCGACATTACTTTATGAGTTGACTGTACATAGGTAGGACATGTTCAGTTGCTTTGATAATTAACTGCATATAAACTAAAATTGATATAACTTTAAGTGCCTCAGCTTTGAAATTATGAATATTATGGAACTTTTTGGGTTGAGCATGAAATAATGGTGCCATAAGGACTCAGGCATTTAGCATACGTCTGTGTAAATGGATACCTTCTTGTTATTGTCAAAGACAAATAAACATTTTAAGAGCAATGATTTAGGCGTAACTAAAAGTTAGCGTTTTTAATAAGATTTGTTTTTGGCACTTCGTGTATTTAAATCATAACGCACAGATTCCTGATTTCTTAGTTAATGTACAGACTGCAATTCTTCGAATAAGATGCTTGTATATGGTCATATTAAATCATGACTACTGAAAGTACGAAGTTTCCAAAATATCTAAAATTTCAAATTCTGCTTTATCTATGGAAAAAATTATTCAGAAAATTGCAAAAAGATTCATAGTGATCTGAATACAAATGAACACTAATAAGCAATATGGATGACATATCAAAGAGCAATTGTTCACGAAGAAGCTCAAATACTACACTTCGTCATAGTCATCGTTGTATTTTTTCAACTGACAGTAATTATCAAACTAGAGCTTTTCGTGATTGTACAAAAAGTCTTAAGCTGATCATGACACTTACACGCAATATCAAACTTAGATCAGTAAATATCTCGCCAACACTCATGACCACGGCTCATAAGACTAAAATTCATTCCTTTACCCCTTCCGCGCTAAGCAATATGCACTCGCCAACTTTCATTCGTTCGCCAATTCCCTTTCCCTAGTTTTAACTCCGCCTTCGCGCAGCAGCATGGTCAGAAGTGTTTGCGAGATCTCTAGCACTGTTTTCTTCAACCTGAAGTCCAGTGCAGAAATCGAAAGAAAATATGTAACTTGTAGGTTACTAAAAGGAAATAGATCATCGAGCCCATTAATCAAGGATTCAGCAATGATGGATGTGACTACAAATCTTTACCATACATAATTCGCTAAAGAATATTTTCAGAAGGCTATACCACTGTACAAGTATTTCTGCTAAAGGAAATGCACTAGGTCATCCAATGGAGAGAGTTTGATGCAAAGGAAATCAATCAAAAGACCTGAAGTAGTTTCGAAAGATGCTATAGAAACATGGTAAGATGTAGGCCAAAACGACCCGATTGTTTAACTTCAGATCCAAACATGGTACAACCCATTAAATTAATACAACACACATTAACTTTCAGTTTAGACCACTTAACTGTTTGAAGAGAACTGTTTCTATTTTTTCACGGTTAGCTTTGCATTGGATTTCTGGTTATTTTATTAATGTTGCATACAGCTTTTGTTTTTTATAATTAACAAAGGGTGTCTCGCATGTTTTAAAGTCTGGGGAACTATCCCTTGGAAGATAATCATATTTATGGGAACATGAAAATCGTTCTTAAACAGTATCAGGTATCGGTACCCGTCTTCAAATTTGAACAGGATCTAAAAGTCGTTTGGGAGGACTAATTAAGTGATTTCCATAATAGAATAAATCCTAGATTCAGCCAGTTGATAGATCTATTTTCAAGCAAATGCTAATATAGTTACATTTAAAGATATAGTCAACTCAGAATCTTAGAATCAGAAGATTCTTGAAAAGGCTAATCAAAGACGTAAAACAAAACAACTGATGATAGACATTTTCAAAAATAATGGATTTTTCTACATTACTGAAATACTGGTCGGCAGTCGGATGATTATACTATAAGACAGAGCGATGAATTTTGGAATAAGGAGTTTCTGAGCCGAGAACGATTAAATGAGAGTGAACCAGTAAAAAGTGAAAACAAAGAAAGCAGAACTGTGCTATACGTTAGACAATCTTTCATTAACCAAGAATACAGAAACAATGTTGTTTACGTAAAGATCAAAATTAGTAAGAGTTTGGGACATAAAACATGGAGCTGTGAGTTAATACATTTAAATATCTAATTGTTTTGTTATTATCGTGGGCTACAAAACTGATCTAGTTCTAAAAACGAAATGCTTTTATCTTGAATTATTGAAAATCCTATTCAAAACATCATTATACAAACTTACATAAACACACGAAGTAAGCAGTATAATGATGTAGCATACATACACTTAAGTAATTAGCAACGTCATGCTAATTTCCTTGTTATTATTGTTCTATTAGTCTAATAGGTTATTCTTTTAAACGGTTGTTAATAGAATAAGAAACATAATAAGCCATACAGATATAGTCCCTTTTAGTCCTATATTATATTATACGGGTACTTTACTTGCAATAATGACGACAGCTAAAGTCGTAAAATGTGATGTAGCTTATTTGCCGTCTAATAGGTGCGGATCATAAAACGATGCTAATAAAAGAGTTTGTTAAGTAATAACAGAATGTAATTCGTAGTACGTACTTGAAGCATTAAATTCATCGTACAGACTGTTCTCTTTCTTTACATGTCGGTAAATTGTGTATTTTGCAACTATTTCTAGGCCTAATTTGACTATAAATACACTAGATTTAATGTGCTATAAATTCACGAAATGATATCTTATTATGGATTCTGCTAGCAAATTACCAACTGAACTTCTATTACATCAACATCGATAAAATGAAGTCAAGTAATTCGTTTTCAAGTTTACCGTTAAGCAGATAGAACTTTGCCGGACACCAAGAGGTATTAAAAGAGAGAAGCTAATTCATTCTTGTTATACCCTGAGGATTTAACCGTAAATGGTAAAACTTTTAAAGAAATAAATTTATTATTATTAACTTTATTTAAAAAAAAACCAAACTGAAAAGGATGGTTTGGAATTTAGAACTTTCTAAGTGGATTTCTTTACATTAAAACCAACTGTTTTTACCTCAATGTCTTTTTAGTAAAACTAACACAAAATGAACCTATACATAATTAATTTCAATTTAGTTTTGTTTATTACTGAAATGAATGTAATCTTATTTAGAATAAAGAGGTTCATTTACCATTTGTATAAACACTGATACAATGACTTGCACAGTTATAACAATTAACCATAACATTTTTAATAAACTTGCACATTTATAATGCATCAAAAATCAATTAAGTTTATGTAAAAAAATTATTTATTCAACAACACACCAGATCTTTTAATTAATAAAAAGCCATTTCGTTGAATAATTGAATTTTGTAATTTTTTACTTTCCAAGGTTACTCCCCAGTAGGGTTCATCTTTCTCACACACACAATTTTCATTTTCATTTTGAAGCTAATAACATTCGGTTGTATAAAAATATTTCTTTTAATCTTTATCATCATACCATCTAAACAAATCAATTGTATGTACCTACCTCTACCTACTGAAAAAAGGAGAAATTACAAACGAGCGTGATCTATGAAAATGTTTCACAATCGTCAAATGAAACTAAGGTGACTTGTATATTTTACACGAAACTGTTTAGAGCAGGTCAGCTATGTATATACAGTAAAGTGTCTGTAACGCAATGTCATTAATCTTAGTGTTAGTTGGGACAGGTCAGGTCTGGCATTGCGCTGTGTCATGCACTATCTGTATTCTATTACCGTTTAACAATACAGAGCAAATGTTGAGCTGGTCAGGAAGTATTAGAAAATTTGTTACGTTTTTCTAACACTTTAAATACATTTCTTGTTTATTTTTAAAACGGTATAGCTTCTTAACTACTCAATGATTGAATGGTATGTAGCTAACACGGCCCATATGTTTTAAACATTAAGGATGATGAAAGCTTTTACATATACTAGACCTTGATACATTTTTTCAGGCTTATCGCGTCATTTAGGATTACTTGTAAGAGAAGTAGTACGTTTAATTACAAAATCGTTTATTGCCATTCTAATAATTAAACTATTTTCTCTTACATTAACTTTTTCATAGTGTTTGCAACCTTGTAAAAATTATAACTCGATTTGTATTTTAATTATACATAATCTAGAAACTTACAACGAAATAATCTAGTACACATATAAAATGTTGTTATTGTTAATGCGATAATCGAAAAAGCGGAATTTTCTCAAAAAGCAAATAACAAAAACGAACTTAATTTAGTGTAAAAGATGATGCTGCGTTTTCTTTATCAGTTCTGAAACGTTATGTTCAAAAGGAGGGAAAAAAGAGAAAATGCGTAACACAAATCGTTCTTGACATCCAGTTGATTCCTTTGTTTCGTCTTTATTGTAACTAAATTTGAGGTACGTCGACGAAAATGGAAAAATTTGTTTTCTATCTTTGGGATAAATTAAGAAATATCGTATTGGAAATACTGTTTGTATATTTGAATTTTCCAAAGTTTTTATAACTTGGAATTGTATATCATGGTGAGTGTTTCTCTTGTTTCGGTTGAATTAAATGTGTATGGAAATGATCGTATGAAGATGAAAAAAATCTTATTGTTAGAATCTGAGACGAGGCATTCTTAAAAGTTTTGGTATCTATTTTTAGCATCTATTTAGTGGCCTTTTTTAGATCTATAATACTCCTGGGAATACCGTTTTTACTGATATGATAAGTACAATCTTAAAAGAAATAAATAAAAATAAAAATATATTATTATTTAGTGACTTTTTTCATTAATTTCTTCAAACCATGGTTTCAACTAAAAATATGGAAATTCTAAAATTAGAATAATTAACCGACTTCCCATCTTGGTTTAGTTTCTCTACAGAAATTCTATTAAAATCTCCAAGTTTACAATTTACAAATATAGAAAGACATAAGTCATAATTTTGAGGAATCTTCACTGCCTTATTCTGACCATTGTATTTGCACTGAAACGAACTTCCCTTCGAAGATCGATTCATAGTCGTTTTAAAAGTAACATAACGTAGATACAGCGTTTTGCATCAGTAATGTCGCAGTATATTCCTTTAATGAAACGATTAATCAAACACTCAAGTCGAGTTTTGTAAGTATTAATTAATTTGAATTTTAACGTTTTAAGTAATCTAGTTATTTCGCATAGTTAATTAAAGTAAATTTAGATTCGTACCTATTTTGATGGATCTCTTTATTAAAGCAATATTTACACTGCGGCATTAATTATGCAAAAAGCCTTTCGTATTCTGCAAATATCGTAAAAGTTCTCGGCTATCCATTTTGTACCCTTTCTCGATGGTTTGATGTTTTCAGCTTGTTTTAAATATGAAAATGAAATATGGAAAGATCAAGATATTTAATTTTCTTTATCTCGATGTAATTCTGTAAATGCAGTTGGCGTCTTGGTCGTCATATTTAAATTAAAAAAATGGTCTACTGATAGATTAGACTAGAAACGATACTAAAGGATTATGCAGATAACTTATTTTTACATTTTTGTTAAACATGTGTATCTACAAAACTAATTTTATTATGCGAACGACACGGCATGGTTCGCTCTGGGGACGCCAAGAGTTCGACCTCGTGCACGGATGGTTCTCACTAAGGTTTTCTGTGCTGATGGTGATGGCATAGCAATCGTCACGGAATTAATTTCCTCTAACTGCTTTAACCTTTCCTAAAATTTTCATTTTTGGCCAAGAAAAAGTCTCTGAGCTCCTAAAGTGATCTCTCCGTCATCAATAGAGGAATGAGGTAAGTTGATTTGCTTTCTTCTTTACCTTTATCGGATGTTTTGCGAAACTATGAACTGCAGCTTAAAACTGGGTAAGCTATGCCTGGTTAGTGCAGTTAATTCGCTACAGAATTAACAGGTGCATTAACCTTACAAAAAGAAAGAGACTGAATGAATGTTATAAAAGCAATTCTATGCAGTATGTCCAACCCAGCCAGGATCAGCATGGGGATCTCGCTAATTATAAGAGATACAGGATCGGTTAAATTGGGGCAAAGTTGCCTATTTTGGTGCTCAATAATAATCTAAAAAGGAATTCAATCTAAGTGTATTTGCTTTTAAGGTAACCCCAAAAAAACCGGAATTTTTGGATTATAACTTTTTTATTATTCAGAATTTTTAAAATCAGCAAAAACTTTCTATAGGCACTTATTGATATTTCTATGCGACGTTTCCGTTTTCTAGAACCATTGTGAGGTTTGTTTTCTCTTATGGGAGTTAAATGGAATTTTTCCGTAGTTCGATAGAGAATATTATGTGGATTTCAACTATGTAAAAACTTAGCCAATAAGTTTAACAATCAAGTAAGTATTGAACAAAATTATTTATTTTTTAATTTTTGTTAAAAGATTAAGTTTGGCTGAAATCAAGTCTTTATCGAAGCACGCTAGAGTCCAATTTAATGCGCGTAAGACAAAATGAACCTGATTATGGTTCTGGAAAAACGAAATGTCGCATCAAAATTTTTATAAGTCTAAGATATTAAAGACAGAGAGGTGCCTGTAAAAACTTTTTACCTAATTTAGAAATTCTCAATTTTAAGAAAGTTATAGCCGAAAAATGAAAATCGAAAAATTTCGTTTTTTGGGGTTAACTTAAAAACAAATAAATTTGAATAGAATTCCTTTTTAGATTATTATTGAGCACTAAAATACCAACTTTACCCCAGTTTGACTGATCCTGTATCTTTAATGTCTGCATTCCTTATGATTAATAACAGCAACTTACTTGATTCGAAAGTGATTGTGTTAGGATTTGTTGCTTTTTTCACATCTTTATACCTTTAAAGATTGTCTTATCTTTCATCTTATGTTCTTATTTTCAGTTTCTTTTCTCGAGGTTTTATTATTTTAATCATTTCTTTGGAACTTCTCAGGAATGCTGCATTAAGTCATCTTGAATAAATTGATTAAGATTGTTTTTTATATTATTTTAGTATCTCTTATTGACTTTCGTAACTTGCACAGTTTTCATATTTTTGGAGAAGACAATGTCTGTATCTTTATATTTACTTATTTTCTCAATAACATTTCTTGTTTCGTTTCAAGACTTCTGTATAGATTCTGCGTTTGAGTTTCATTCATTTAGGTCCATTTGGTTTTATATAGTTACCGTTGACGTTGTTGGTTGTTATACCCAGGTTTACCACATGAAATTCTTTATTAATTTTCAGAAAGCTTTTTAGAATATTCTCTCCGTGATTTGTTTCACCTACGAGTAGTCTACAGTTTCTTATCTGCATAATTCTGATTTAATTACCGATCCAGGATTATTCTTTGCTGCTATTCCATCTGGTGTAAACACAGATGTATACAGTGTGGTTGATTTTTCGCTACACACTCATTACTTTTGCCAGAATAAGGTTTTTCAAAAAATTCCGAAACTTGATTTAGATAGTTTCTTCGGCTCTTGCCCGAGGTGTAAGAGGTCTACCTCATGTTATTATTGGAGAATTAGCATAAATATGAAATTCTGAATACAGCACAATCTTTAGTTTTGCTATTTACCAATGAATAAAGTTTTGCTTTATTAGACCGTTGGAAAGAGAACAAGAAATTTGTTGAAAAACTTTTCTAACAAAATTAATGAGTGTCAATGAAAATCAGTCACACTGTATCGAACATTAGGATTCCAAGATAGTGATATACAGAATTATGACAAAGGTATATCTATTAAACAGTCGCACATGTGAATGAAAGTCTCAACGCTATGGGCTTCTAAAACAACTATTTGGGGTTATTCAAAAGACTAAGACCGATAGTTTTGGACAACAAGATGGCACAGAAATCAGACTCTTTAGTGTTAATTCTATTTTAATTATTATATTTAGTTAATCGTCTGAGATACATAGAGGCTACTGCTGATCGTATAATATATCGCACATCTAGCTCAATAGTGCCGTAAGTACAAAAAACTAAAATGTTGAGAAACGAGTCGTACTCTTTGCAGGTCCAGACGCTGTAACTCGAGGAATTTTACGGTTGAACTAAGCAGTGAATGTGAGAAAAAATAGTTGTGTTAAATGTTTTAGTAGTTATGGCCATATAGAATTATTTTGTATTTTATTGTTTGAGAAATATCGCCATAACTGACAGTTATTGCCATATTACACCCAAAAAATCGTTCAGTGTAGTAAGGATTTATCTAGCTTATTGCTTAATAGAAATGTAAATATAGTTACGGCTTTATTGCAGTGTTTTTATTTTTTTTATTAACATGAAGTTCCACAAAGCAATAATGAAGAAAGTAAACAATCCTAAAATAGTTTAGTTGTCGTGGAAAACCTTGCACTTATTTGTTGGTGATTGGGAATTCATAAAAGAAAAGAAGCATAAGACAAAAGGTTATCGCATAGATCTGATGAAACACAGATACCTTCAATGCTAATCTTGTAATTTATTTTTTTATCTATAGATTGGTGCTCAATACTGACCAAAAGAATAACATCTTGGGTATTCAAGCAGAATTGGATGTTGTTGATAAGACTCCAATGACAACAGATATTAGCATGCCTTGTTTGGGTCAAATTGTACTTAAATTTAGTCAAAGATGAAAGAATCGTTAAAGAGTTCTACTCTGTTTACAATAGATAAGCTTTAAAGCTTAATGCAAGCTTCTCTATTAAATGAACTAAAGTCTTGACTTTTGCAGTCGTTCAATGTAGTTCTGCGAATGAATTTTTGTTTTTCTTTCAGGAACTATTTATTATGTTTGTTTGCTCAATTCATTCTTGGTTCCTCTACCATTTTCCTTGTAATGTACTATCTTTTCACTATTGATTCTTTTTTGCTAAGGCTGGGTAAATGCATACTTGCATACTCTTATCTATGAAGCGTATAATGTTAAAGTATGTGAGCTCACTTCAGTGTATATTGTCCAAATAATTAATTTTATTTTCCATATATGGCATATACAGCAGGTTGTCAGTATCAAACTACATACTCTGAGAATTTAACAGCATAGAAATGCATATTTCAAACTATGCACTATTCACTGATTCTGATTCTTAAAACATATAATGTGCATATTGTGATGCAATACTCTGTTTCTTGCACAGATTATCGAATTTCTATGGCATATTTTAGTGTTTTCTTTATGGTACACCTGCCCATCTTTCTAGCCCTATTACAAATGGACAAATGCATATTTGCATGTTTTTATCTATGAGGCATACACGATGAAGGAGTATCTAAACTCATTCCATTGTTTATTGTTTAAATTAATTAAGATAATCTTATTTTGAATATATGCCATATATAGAACGGGTTTTCTGTGTGAATGTATATATGATGATTTAACAGCATAAAAAGACATATTTTAAACTATGCAAATTGTTTTTTTACAAGTGTCCACCGATTTTGATTTTTTAAATCATATAAGTAATACATCGTATGTTAGTATAACACGACGTTTCTTGCATGTATTACGGAATTCTTATGGAATATTTTAGTGCGTGTATGCACTTCTTTATCGCATATCTGCCTAGTGCCGTCTTAGATATAATTTAAGATTATGTCTTTTGTTAGCGGTGGCGTAGTTAGAATTTACGTGGCCCCGCCGCAGTATAATTTTTCTCGTTGCTTTATCAACCCACTGCAAGGCTTATCGCTATGCCACTTTCTTGGTATGTTAAAAAAATGTATAGTGATCTCTTGAATTTTTCTACTGGGATACATTACCATCTTTCCTAGTTTCTTCTTCCATTTGAAATAATAATCACACTACTATTTTCCATTTCAAAGCTTTAACTTTCCAATTTTGTTTCTGAGACTTGGTTTCTCATGTATGATTTACAGAAATAACTGACCCGAAATTGTCTCAGGAATGAATTCTCAAAAGATGAAACGATCAATTTTTTAATTTTAATTTTTAAAAGCTTAATTATCAATCGTTTACAGAGAATAATAAAGTGTTCTAGATGTTTTTTAAGAGAGATTTTTCTTTAAAAACGCAGTTAGTTGCTATTTTATGTTCTGGCAGTTGATAAGTATTTACATGTACATGGTCTGAATAACTATCACTTTTATTTCAAAATATTCCTACAGTTAATTTGTTTTATATGTAAGTAATAAGTGGCTTAACTAAGGTTAAGTGGGTCCACCCACAAAAAGTGTCATTGGGCACCTCGGAAAGAAATTACGCCACCAAGCAGTAACTGTATCTTCGCGTAATTTTTTGGGTGTGGTAGTTTGGTTGGCCTCCCTTGGCCGTGCCTCCTCACGCCTAACGAGGTCTGCGGGGCTCTTAGTTACGTCCCTGCTTTTATCAAATGAAACAAGTACAGAATTACCTGTGTAATGGAGTTCTTCTTATATATGATATCTGTCACATATATGCAGTGTTTATGAGTTCGAAGACCAAACTTATGGAAAGCATTGTACTACAAATGTGATAAATGACAAAAGATGGAGTTAGCGATGAATTGTTTAGGTAATATAGTAAATTAGATCATTGAGAAGAACAAAAAGTCCAAAGCAAATAGTTTCTTCAAAAATTTCAAGCCCCCTCCATTAACACAGGTCTGCTTAGGAGAAAAAGTTTCCTATGAAACAGTTTCAGCCATGACTCTTATCACAGTTCTTTAAGATTATATACCGTTCTTTGTCTCGTCTCTAACACCACGTATTATGGTACTAGGACTTTTCACTTACCCCCAGCGAACTTTTCCCCTACTACAATGCCACATACTGTATAACTACGTAAGATAGAAGTGTCTAATCACAGACGAGCAACTGATTAATATTAATAAACAATTAATTTGTGATTAATAGAAGTTCAGTTTAACAACTCTGGTTTATCAAGATCTACAACATTTTTTGCAACGAGATCTAAATGCCTGAAGCCTAGTACCAGCGGGCAAGGCGACAGTCTCGAAAAGACCAAAAGGTTTTATACATGCGAGGTAAAACTCAAACCCGTGCCGAACCTACTTAAATAAGTTTCCCAGACCTTCTAGTCGTCAAATAAGTATTAGACCAATACATTTCAGTTTGTAGCTTAATTAGTGAGAAATCAGCCGTCAACATTACTGTCTATCTTGTTTGTAGACTCTATGGTTTGTCTTTAAATGGAAAAGAACTTCTCAGAGTTTTTTCACGTAGAAAGAAATCTAGACTCAATGAATCACCTAGTGCACCAGGGCCTAAAACTAGACATTTTACAAGTTTCATTGAAACTTCGCCTTTGAAAGATAAACGATAATTGTTAACATATCTTCCGCAGAGAGTATTTGGGACAACATATCAGTGCATTTGCATTAGACAAAGCATAAGTAATTGTAAATGTTTTTATTATCTTGAAAATGTTGCAATTTATAATAAACATGTTTTTAAAGAATTCCCGTAATTAGATAAGAGGTTACAGAGTTTTGTTTGTTAAAAATAATAAACGTCGAGATAAACATTTTGTTTAAAATATAAAAACTTGTTATCACTTTTCCTGGTTTTATTTATAAGTTGCTAAAGAACATGTAATGTAAATATCTTACATAAAACTTTAATAGATAGAGAACAACACCTGTAGTTAACCTGCACCTCCATCTGATGCGTTTTGATACAACTACAAAATGTTTCTCAAATATACATCAAGAAATGTAAGAAACTAAAGGAAGTAGCTGATGATGATAATGTGTAGTTCTCAGTTTCATGAAATACATTTCAGATTTAGAAGTAAAAATATGAATATGTATTTATATACCAAACACCGTTGATACGAAAAATAATATTACATCATCACATTATTTTTGCGCGACTTTTCTCAACGATTTTTGCGCCATATCTTTATGAAATGGCGGCAGTAGCAAAGCAAATAGTTTCCAGGTTAAATTTTATTTTCTGACAACCGTAACCTCGCATTCTCTACGATGCGAATTACTCTGTATTTTAGAAAATGAGAAAAGGGCGTTTTTGTTACTATCATAATAATGTCTTATCAAGTACCATTCTGTAGACTATAATAAGTTTTAAACGGTCTTTATTGTTCTATCATAAGAACAATTAAAGCAGTTTAACGAAACAATAAAAATAATTTCTTTAACAAAGTATGAAGGATAATATTGTTGCAAAAGTAACTAATTCGCATGGTTGGAGCTATTTGTAAAACAAGATTGGTAAAATAACATTTAACAAGTGAATACGCAGCAATATACCGGTTTTTGAAGCAACAGAAACAAGGCAAGCAAAATATTTTACATAATTTTGCAATTTGTAATTAAAATTAAAAATAAAATTTTATGAATTAAATAAACACAGCACATAGTTTGCAAATACAAATTTTTATCTAATTATTTATTTAAAAGAATTTTCTAGACATGTTGCAAACACGATTAAAAAAATATGTGAATGTATATGCAGGTTTTAAACCAAACATTTTTAAATTGCTAAAATGTAATTCTTTTTATGCTCCATTTAGTTATAGCTATAACTGAAACTAGAATAATGCCTTTTACCTGAACTTGCGAGGATAACCTTTAGTGGGAATATTGCAGCAATAAAGTCATTTTCTAGTCAGCTATTATTTGAAGGTAGAAAGGCGAAAAGGAACAAGCATGAAGATGTTACAAATTCGACATGGGCATCTTCAAAGTTGTAAAATATTATTTTGTGGGTTTTTAAAAAAACTTTCTTTTTTCCTATATCATTCTAAATCCAAGGCATCAAATATTTTAGCTTCGAGAAATTAAATACAAATAAAAAATAATATGAAAGTTGGTATGTAGTGTAATAATTACTTTTAGAATTTCACAAACCCTTTCATCTATCAAGCCTACTTTTTAAAAGATTAATGGACGAAGCTCCCACAGCTCGTGTTCCTTTCACGAACTGCTGATTTTACAAAATTTTCTTTCCTCCTAAACGGTTTTTACAGCCTTGACGTTCGGCTAAACAATAGTTGCAGAGAGCACAAAAGTCTGTTTTTTAAATTAAATAGTGAAATTTAATTAAATCTATTTATGGAATCTGTAGAAGAGGAATGAATGAATTCAAACAAAAATTTGAAAAATCTGTTACTAGAAGCTCATGCATTTAATAAGAAAGACTGTAAAGGACTAACTTTAAAAAACTAACGAGGATAAAGACAATCTTGGTTAAAACTAATTTGTTTACTTACACAAAAGGTTACACTAGAATACTAAAAATAAAAACAGCGTGAGACACCTCAGAAATGTAGCAAAAGGTTGTGGACCCATATAAACTCCTCGTGGGATACCTTTTTCAAATATCGTAAATATATTACTATCACCCCAGTTTACAAAATTGTCTCAAAAGTTATGCCTTAGGTATTTTTCTGAAGTTCTACTGGTACATTGAAGAATATATGATTTCTGATCAAATCTTTCTAAAACTAATTTCATGCCAACGTCAGATGTTTACCAAACAGAATCCTCTCCTAAAAGACAATAGACAAAAGACAATACATAAGAAATTTTTCTGTCGAATATCCACATGTGTTAACCTCAAATCATTCTCCGTATGATTATAAATTGGAGAAATGCAACGAAGTAAGGATTTCCAAAATTTATGATTCAGTTTACTTTAGTAGGCCCAACGTGATTCAATTCAACTAAATCTCAGAACCAACGCACTAACTTTTAAGTTTCAAGTTTCTTGATTAAGAGACGTTCTTCTAAAACTGCAGATTTACTTTTTAAATGAGTGAGACACATTCCGATTTTCTAATCCCAAATGTGGTGGTTTACATCAGCCAAGGTCATTTATCAGATATACAGTCAGACTACAGGTATGTGAAGCCCGTGCTGCTGCTGCGATCAATCGAACCCAATCATTTACAAACAAAAAGATTGTCTCGGCATAACGGAAGCTGTACAAAAACATTTGTCTTGCTCTCGCTGTGAATAAGGGAGGAAATGAGCACCTGCAATGAGGTATGCCAAAATGCTAGCTAATATTTTACTTTTAGATTTAACTGCACATTTACAGCGATTTATAATCGGAAAAGTGTTTTGGCACCGATACAACAAATTACTGAACTATATTTTCTAATGTAAAAGATTCCAACCTAGAGACTTGCTCGCTCCACTGATTTGCTTTGTAGATTGTAAGTGTAATTTGCAATTTTTGAACAGAATTTGTATGACTGTAAAATGTAGAATTTTTAATCTAGGATTAGAATAGCTAGCAAAATGCATGTACCGCTTTTTGCATAAATAATGTTGTATTATATTCTCTTAATGAATGAATTGATCAAATACACGAAATCTGATTACATAAAATTGTTCCCTAAGAGCCCATAGGATGACTTTGAATAATTAATTTATGCAAAAAGCTGTACATCTTGCCAATTCGTTAATAAGTAGGCCAAATTGTTATTTAAAATGACAGTTATTGAAAGGTGACATTGGTACTGTACATCGAATTATGTTGGACACACTATACTAAAATAAAAATAAAAGTGCGTGATCAATGCAAGCTTTTTTTCAATTGGCTGGAAAACACGTGCTTGAAGCCGGTTTCACACACGGAGGGGTGAACATCCACCAAACAGTGCATTGTTATATACCGATATATTCAGAAACCAACATAACCTAAAGTCCCCTTGCTTTCATTTTACTTCTTGTGTTTATTTTGTTTGTAAATTTTGTTTTTTGGATTATACTTTAACGTGAATACCTAAACACTACTTATTTTAAATTTGGCGGGTATTTTATTCAAATTTGCTAGTATAAATTGGACGTTAACTTAGTTGGGTACTAGCGCAACTGTCCATGCGACTTTCACGTGATCACTGTATTG
Source organism: Ignelater luminosus (assembly GCA_011009095.1). Lineage (NCBI taxonomy): Eukaryota > Metazoa > Arthropoda > Insecta > Coleoptera > Elateridae > Ignelater > Ignelater luminosus. The sequence goes on along the minus strand of VTPC01090412.1, from coordinate 237,496 downwards.
GTTCGCCGATTTTGGTATAGTTACAAAGATAATGAACGACTTGGTCATCTGGAAAAGAACAAACTTAGAAATGCAGACACCCTAGGGCACTAGAGCCATACTAGATTGGAATCGTGATGCATTGGCTCTACATTACTCTTAGTTGCAATCAGATTCACTCTAGGATAATTCTCAATTATCGAATTAATTGAAGCATCAGCTTGCCTGTTGCAAGGAAAGGTTGACCAAACTCCTGGTGATTTAGAAAATCTCGGCGTTTCTTCTCATTTTTTTTAATCGTTCAGTTGTATACAATTCAAGCTTGCATTGGAAAGATCAACCGCCGATTGTAAGTTTTCACTATTCTTATGTGACCAAAGAGAACATTTTGAGCTGCGTCATCGTAATTTTGTAATATGTTACGTGTTGTTTTAGCATTTTTAAATTTAAATTATATTTATTGCCGAATAAGATTATGACCACCCTGTATATCCCACTGCAGCGGGAACATTTTAATATTTGCTTGCTTTGATATTCTGGGGGGACTTTAAGTTTGACAGCAGTCGTTGCCGTACCGATTCAAGGTATTCGAAAATTTAAAATTAGCGTGGTGGTGGTGTCTTTTCTGAGGGTTTTGTAAAACCTACCCGTATTTGGGGAGCTGGACCCGCCTTCCATTATTGGAGTTATTTTGGACTTTCTTTTGAGGAAACTATTTGGCGATTCTGTGGATTTCATAACTCCGAGTCCTCTAATTTCGACGACTTCTCCCCATGCATTCCATCTAGCCAGCTAGCGATTACCTTGGAGGGTCATCTCGACCTTGTTCTACCAGCTCCAGAAGGTACATGCAGCTTCGTTATCGCTGTAGTACAGGTGTGTGATTTGTTTGATATTCACGTTTTTGCGTTAACCTATTATTGTGTGTCGTGATATTCGTTGTATTGTTTGATATATCAGACATCTGCTATTTAATTGTTACTAAAATTCCCTGAATACTTGGGCAATTTTGTATTTGTCGACTATTAGTAAAACTTGTTGTTTTCTTATGTGTAAAATGAATGATAATAGTTTCTTCAAACCATTTCAGTATAATTTTTATATGTATCGCCTTTTTCATTATTAGACGATAAATACTTTGCATTTATTTTCCGTTATCGAGGTCTTTGTTGGACATCATTTCTTTATTTTTGAAAATTTATACGAGTTATGTGTAGATTATTGAATCATTTGTTGATTGTTGACAGTTTCTAAGTTTAGCAATATATAGGGTGCATTAATATTAAATAAAACTAGATATCAAAGATTCCTATGGTTTTTTTGAACATAAGTTGTTGTTCAGATTGCGTATTTACCTTCTTTTTTTTGTTAGCTTTGCGATTAAAATTCGGTTGCCTGATATTTTATATTAAAAACTTTGGAAATCTGCTATATACGGGGTGCGTCAAAATTTATTGAACTTTTGCATTGAGATCACTTCTTTTGGTTCCTGCACTCCCTGGAGGCACCGTTCACGATTGGTTAATCAGTAACTATCCAGTTAGGTTTCTGTCGCGTATCTGGTTATAACGAGCATACTATTGTTCATTTTTATTTAATTATTGTGTTACTAATTCATTTGTTTGAGCCTTTTAGGCTGATAATTTTTATTCTCTTTCCTTTTTAGGGCGCAATACGCAGTCTATTAAATTTTATTTGAAACTTTGTATTTCTTAGAGTCTAGAATATTTATGTTTTTGTGTTTACTGTATTATATTATCTATTGGGTAACACTATTATTGTACCGCAGCTCTCTTTTGTATCACCTGCATTATTGTTTCACATTAAATTTTGCATTGTCTATTTTAATGTTTTATTTTTGCCGCCTTCGCCCTTTTTCAGACCTATTTGGAAGTTCGAGTTTGGTAAGTTACATTATCTGTGATTCGAGATAATAATATTTCTGGACCTCGAGTTTATAGAATCTGGCGCCCATAAATATATACAAATTTGCTGAACCCAGTTGCTATCTGTCACCCCGTGCAGGCCTACTCTCTCCTGCGAGTTGAGCTAGCTACTCGAAGCTATTCTAATTTCTGTTACCACCGAACTCCGGTAGCAAATATCATACTCATTTGGAAAAAATACTGCAACCGTCTAAATTGGTCTTGGTAATCATGGACACCAGATTTTATGTGATAGAGCAATCTCATTCAAAAATAAAATTTCATTATTTAAATTAGAAACAAATATTATCAGAGATCTCCAAACTAATTTCTACGACACACCAAGGATAGATCATAGCTCACATTAGATCCAAAATGCCAATCCGAATCTTTTGATTTTGCTTAGCTTCGTAGATTACATCATTATTTTCTGGTTTTTCAATATATCAGCTATCATAATATTTTTTGATTAATTGAATCCCATGGACTTGAATACGATTTCAGTCTGTAAACGTCGAATTAGTTTGGAACGTTCGTCAGAAATATTAAGACTAGGAATAGGTGACTGAAGTAAAATTGATACAAATTACAGTGGACTTCCATCATCAAGATACGATGGCAAACGACTCAACTATAGAACAAGATTTGCAACCGTCCCAGAAAACATTTTTTTGATTTACTAGAAAAAATTGACAAACTGTGGTACACTAATAGGAATTACCATAGCGAATCATCAGAAGAATAACGAACGACCAGAGAGGGACAGCTATCACTGCTACTATGTAAATGCGTTGCGCTACCTAGTTCCCCTTTTATATGATTACATAATGGCTGCTAACCCTGCAGTCGTTCCATTCTCGGTTGCGCATTTTTTATATATTTCATCGGACATTGAGACAAGAGGTTGGGATTTTTAAAGCGTTACCTATCATAATAATTGTAAGATATGGTTCCTACCCTTTTCACCGAAATCTTCCTGTCTGTCATGTTAAACAAGCTCTTATAATGTTCACTTATTTCAGGTTATTTGTTTTTATTTTGATACTGGGGTCAGCTTCTTCTTACAAAGGTTAGAATCTGTAATTACTAGGGCTCGGATTTATAAGCATTTATCAATTTCAAACTATGTGTTCCTTTATAAAAAATATTTATAGAACATAATTGTATATACTCTCAAGATCATATACGACTCATACATTGAAGAAAACCTATGTAAATTCAGCTTGGTATGTGTTTTACTGTACGTCAAACACTTGAAAATGCTTATAAATCCGAGGTCTAGTAATTACAAACCATACGTATAGATGCATATACTAGGAAGCGACATAAGTGCTTTGCCACTTTGAAAATTTATATTGTTTTCGGAAATGTTTTATTATTCAATGGCTTTGTTTAAACTGTATAAGGTTGATATTAAAAGGTTCAAATCAAAATACTACGCAGTCGACAGGTTTTTACTGTTTCACTCTTTCTTTTAAATCTTGAAAATTTATTTCGCAGTAGTTTATTTCGTTGCTATTATGTGGTTTTTGCAGAGGTGATTTCTATAGGCTAATAGAATTAAAACCTATCTCATAAATATCATTTCTTGTTCCATAAATAACTGTCTCCCCTTTCATGGGTATCTAGATGTAATCGCTATTTTTGTATACGATGGTATTCTAACCAAAAATTTGGAATCATATTTTTTAATACAGAATTGTTTTATTCTAATATAAGTAACTAACAAATGAGCGTTTTTTTCCTGCTTCAAAATTTTAGACTCTCTCAATAGTCTCTATAAATACTTCGGTTTTGATTTATGGCTTTGTTTGTTTTGTGTTTCCCACCATTTCGTCTAACCACAAAGAATTAGACATTCTCATACGACTAAGTTTTGTAAATTTCCACATTGCAAGTTATGATGAATCGTTACACTAAAGTATTCTCTAAATGCTCGTCGCACTGTATTTATATAATTGCGCGATTATTATACGCGACAAGCGCAGCAGATTCAACGCAAGTGCATAATTTATTCGCTTGCAACTGCAGCTTTGTAAATAGAAACAGCTACATTTACTGATGTGTTCAGTGCCCCTCTATGAAACCCTCACATAATGAATCCCTTGGGTTTGCTTAATGCTAATTGGTACAACAACGAATTACACTAGAACAACATAAATCGAAATGGGTAGAAGTCTACAACGAACCACATGTTTTACAAATATGTAAAACGAAGTGGTTTCTAAAGCGTTTTTACCGATTATAGATTTGATAGAAAGGAAATACTTTCAATTAAAAACAACAGTATCTTAGAATTCTTGAATTGAATCCGTTATACTTACAATATTTACTGCTATATATAACTAATTATTAAAAAGAAAATGTCAAAGAAACGGGTAAAAATAAGAATGGAATAAATTACATGCGCACAGTGTGTCTAGGGATTGACAACAGACGATACTGTAGGTGTAAACGACAAAGGATTTCTAATAAAACCAAACTTGATAATTCATTAATTTCTGTTTGGTTTAAAACGAATTTTAATAGTATTTTTCTTTTAATCTAGAGCCCTAGGGAGGGTTGCTGCTAGTACAAAAGCTAAGATCGGTACAGGTGAAATGTTCTTTCCTCATAAACTATGAAAAGGGTTTATAAAGAAAAGTTGTTCAGAGTAAAGAAATATGTAGTTATTCAATTTTCGAAAATGGAAATGCATGTCAAGTTTTTCCTTAGTTTTGATATTGTCGAAAATGTTTATACTGAATTTAGAAAAAGAATATAAACATGGCAAATAAAGACAAATTCGATATGCATTTTAAAATGTACTATGACAGAAATCTAACAAACTTAAATCACATAATATAACATCAAAAATACAATATGCATAATAACTCCAACAATACAGCAATGCTTTTCTTATTAACACGATATATTCAATTTTGGCTCCAGATGCCGCCCACTTTGTGACGATCGCCAGTAACTATTTTATGTAATTTATTCCTGGTGTTCTGTACAGATGTCGTTAGTAGCCAAAGTTATTTCTTGCACAAAATACTTGGCTGTAATGGATTATATTGATCGCTATTTATTTAGTTCAACTTAAAACCCAACAAAACTATGTTACTTGTAGCAATTTAAAACAGTTTCTAGAGCCTACTGTCATACTAACGTGTGAATATTAACACTGGACAATAATTTGAATAAAACAAAATACTTGCAGAAGTTTTTCTCTTAGCAAATGCTGTTCGGCAGAAACACTGATGGTTTCTTTAGACAACTATAGTGAATTACGTCATCAGTTCTAAAGTTGCAGATGGGATATAACAAGTGTTGAAACATTCTAGCTTCAGGCTCATCGGCTAGCACACAGAACTGACGAGAAATAATACGTTTTTGGAAGTATCAAGAGAGTGATTTGATTAATTACTACACAGAAGAATCGATTTGAAAAATAAATAAAATTCAGAAAATAATAATCAAAAATTTACAACTAGAGGTTAAATTATTTAAGTTTGTTACAAATCAAGCAAAAAATAAAAAGTACCAGTCTTAGAGTTGTCATTGTCTAAATTGGATTCCGCAAACAAATCGATAGACAGAGGCCTAAAAGAAAAAAAATCGATTGTAGGTTAACTGATTGTTGTAAAAATTGGTTAAAAATTGATTTTTTTAAAATAAAAAACCAAACCAGCAAAAATGGGATACGAGTGATAAAATCGAAAAGATAGAGGTTACAAGAAATAGCCATTCATGTAGGTTTAAAGGAAATACTTAAAAATATAGGTGTAACGCAAGTACTGTACAGTGTTATCTTTATAATGCGACTATCAAACTTAGAATTTACACGTTGTAATTCGAAACGATCTTTTTTTTATTTGAACACTGTACTGCATGTAGAAAGACTTATGTGTACTTTGAGCTTTGGAAAGAAAAGAATTCGAACAATATTAAATAACTAAGATACGGATGTCAAAGTGATGACTCAAAGATTTCAAAAACACACATTTTTGTAGATTTCCAAATTTCTTGGTTCAAATAAATTTTATCACAGGGTGAAATCAACATTTGTAACAGTAAATGGCAATATTACAAATGATATTGCTGCAGTAAGCTCTGTTCCAGAAAAACAGAGCAAGGAGTTTCTGTGCCATTTGTTTTTTGTACATAATCAGGTCATAACTTCGGTCCCAGATTTTATTGTTTTTTATACGATCTAGGTAACCGTTGAAAACAAATAAAGATATGTCACTTAATGTTCTGTCATTGTAGAATACAAAGGTGTCAACAGTTCTGTGATAGGTCGTTAAATAATAATGGAGTGGGGTAAAAAAGAAGATCGTGTTACCGTAGTTGCTTTACACAGGTGTGGGCATTCAGCAACAACAATTTTTAAATTATTGAAAAATTTGAAAATCAAACAGAAATTTGTTTATCAAGCGATACACTGAAGTCTCCTCTGCTGCTGACAAACCACGCTCTGGTCGGCCTCGCACTATTCGAACACCAGCAATCATAAAAGCTGTTGAAACTCGTATTTGCCGAGATCCTAGACGAAAACAGAAACTGATGGCTTTGCAGATGAATTTGTCAAGGGAATCCTTGAGGCGAGCTATTAATGAGGACCTCAATCTTCATGCTTATTGTAGAAAAAAGGGCTATCTTACATCACATTTAGAGAAAATTAGGAAAGAAAGAGCGGTACGCAGATAATACGCATCGAGAAATTCTTTTCACAGATGAAAACATTTTTACTGTCGAAGAACAGTTTAACAAGCAAAACGATACAGTGTATGCTCATAGCAGTTCTGAAGCTGCCAAAAAGGTTCCTGTTGTTCAACGAGGTCATCACTAGGCATCTGTGATGGTTTGGTTGGGCGTTTCTTATCTGGGGGCCATACAAGTTCATTTTTGTCAAAAAGACGTGAAAACTAGGGCTAAATTATATCAAGAAGACATTTTAGAGAGAATTGTAAAGTCTCTGAATACCATTATGTTTAAGAATGTTCACTGGGATTTTTAGCAGCACCAGCTCACAAAGCAAAATCTTCGCAAGAATGGTTTTGTCGCCAAAATATTGACTTTATTAGACATGAAGATTGCTCCTCATCAAGTCTAAATCTTAACCCTTTAGACATTTAGAGGAAAAAGTCTGCTCTACAAGCCACAGGAATTTGAAGCAGGTGAAGGCGTCTCTGGTAAAATCAATGGCTAATATTGACGTGAATATGGTACGTGCTGCCATAGATGACTGACCTCAAAGATTAAAAGCCGGTGTACGAGCACGTGGAGGCCATTTCGAATAAAATGTCAATTGACGTGTACATAGTTCTATTACAGTTCATATTCTAATAAAATTTTGTTTTTTGATTTCATTTGTTTTATGCAGTGTTGCTTTTATCTTGGGACAGAACTTATGATCTGACTACGTGAATGTACCCACAAAAGCTTAAGTGGCACATATTGCTAAACTCATATTCATCATATGACCGTTAGAATTTATTTACTGACAATTATTTATCTGCGATGCAGATTTACTGGTTGTTTTGTCTTGATACCACAATTATTAAGAATTATACCTTTACGAGTAGGATCAGAATTATAGTGGAATTTTGATACTCTTCTATGCGAAGCAGTTTCCCACCACCAGAAAAGATCAACTCTGCAAGGAATTATGCTACATGAGAAGCAAAAACCTCTTTAATGTTTGCGTTTTTAAAGACAACACCTGAGTTACATCTTTTGTAGTACTAACTGGACGTTTCTAAATGCCTGTTGTGTCCAGTACCAATAAAGATCAAATTTACATGAAATTTTGGTACATGGAGAGCAAAGTGCTACTCAATGTTTGGCTTTTCAAAGACTACAACTGACTCACTTTTCTTGTCGTATTACTGAGTTGGCGTTTTTGAATGTCTTTTGTTTCCAGTCCCAACAAAGAAGTGAGATTGTACTTGTACAGCATCGCTGGGCTTAGAGACACCCAGAAAAATTGTATATAATTTCAAGTAGATGGTTTGAAAGTTATGTTGTTGCATTGGTTGTTGTAGTGAATATAGTAGGAGAAGATGAAATAACTTTTCTTTACCGTTGCTATTTTCTTTTGTGTTAGTAATTTTATACACAGAACCATATCATAACATTACATTACATTACATTATCTTAAAATAAATTCGATAACAGCAGAGCAAGCAATGTTGGTGAGGAAGTAGGAAAGTTGACATGCACACTAGATCTTGTTAATAAAATTCAAGAGTTTAAAATTTAAAAATGCATAAATCGATGCATTTGCTATGGGGACCTCTCACTAGTGGCAGTAGGTGTACAAAATCTCAGAAGGCTCTAAAGTAATACTTGTACAAAATCTGGTAGCACTTACGATGATAAACAGGTGTACTTAGGCGGTATTAGACAGTACTTCATAACAGCCTCTCTACATAATGGATAATCATCTTGTATTTATTAGAGAAGAACCAGTAAAGAAATTTTATCTTTACAGTAACTACTGTAAGACCCTACCAGATCCTGTCTGAGTATTTCCAGATCCTACTTTTATACGATTAGGCAGGCTTAGTACAGTCAGCTCTAGTAAAATACTCCCTAGTTTGCCAAGTACTGTTGATCTTGTTAAGTGCTGACGGATCCTATCAAGTACTGCTGGATCCTTCCACATATCATCGAGTCCTGTTAGGCCCTTGTCAGTACTAGCAGATACTGACAAGTGCTGCCTCGGGTCTTACCAAAAATTTGTACGTCTATTGCCAACACTGGAAAGTTCTTTGGCATTATCTCTGTTTTACTCAAAAGTTTAATGCTTGTTACTTGTTTTTGGGTCTTATAAACTGAGAAATTTGCTAAGTAAGTAGATACGCTACGTAATGAACGGCGAGAAATTGTGCCAACCAAAATGACCTGCTGCTCTAATATCCAGTCTAAAGCTCGGTTGCACAAAATTAATTTGATCATTGATCAACTTGATCAGTTCATTAACTAATCTGATTGTATAAGTCTGAATATTTCATTTCTTCTAATTGGTTAATCAATTGATCAAGTGGTTGATCAATCGATCAAGCATTTAACAAAGCTTTGTGCAACCCGGTCTAAGTCTACTTTCAGATCTAGCTCTTCTAGCACCTATCCTAAGACTCACTGCTAATTTGGACAGTCTCAAAGTTTTGAATTGTCCTTATACCGGAAGATGTCTTTTTAAAACTGATTTGATCAATGCTGTTTATTATTTAGTTCTGAGTTAGTAATCTTCTATTTGTAAAAGTTAGTTTAATATTCGAAACAAAAACATACACAATTTATTAATGTCTGAATTTTCTTGTTACTAGCAAATACTACTTCGTACTGACAATCTCATCGAGCCTGTGTATGCATGTATCTTGTTAGTATATTAATGTATATAATTATTATTTTACATTTTTAACTTATTGATATTGGAAAATGAAGACTATCGGCACGTATTCAAGAAATTTCAGTGATTGTTTTATTATAGCCATTTTTTTAAATATAACTCAGATTTGTTTGTGCTGCTTACCAAACCCGATACTGGTTTCTATCATCTAACAGGAATCTGATGATTAATTGAAAGGAATCATTTTTAGAGAGAAACGTTAAAAAATCGTTTGGCTATCTAAAAAGCTAGCGGAATTAAAATGATGTTGTTAAAAATAACCATAATTTCAACACCTGATGTATTATACTAGTAAATTCCTATTTTTAAAAATTCTAATGTATTCCAAACAATAACGTTTTAATTTTAGTAAGCATTAAGATTCAAACTTATGCAAACTCAAATCTTTTAGGTCCCTAATTAACGTCATTAATGATTAATATTTAAGACATAATTAATGTTGAAAACTTAAATTAAAAAGTAACAATAGTAACATAAATAAATTGTTTTTAGGTTTCAGAAGATAATCTTAGATTCTCCAAATGATCAGATTAATTCCGTTGAACAGAGGCTGTTCCGAACGAAACCGGTTGCAGATGTTGAATGTTACCCTCTAAAGAATTTGAAAAATCCCATTATTAACCACTGGTGAGTATCTCAAACATAAAAAGTTTTATTAATCTCTAAACTTTTAGATTACAGTTACAACACGTATCACGGAATTTTCAGTTCAACTCTTTGATTTGATTACGCATTTAAAAGTCAATTTTTTTAGTAATAGAACCAACAGTCTTCTAGACTGTTGTTCAGGTTTGTTTAATGGATTCCATATATTTTAAATAACGTTTACAATCCTTTCATCGTTATTATACACCAGCGTTTTAAACAGGTACCGTTGCGTGACTTAAAACTTTGTAAATGATTAACAATTTCCTTCAGTGATTCGATTTGAATTACAGTTTCAATCAACCAACTCGTTACTATGCTAAATGGAAACTTTATATCTTTCTGTCGCTCAATTGTCATATCTATAGTATCAAATAAAACAGTATTTTCAATATTTTCATTATTAAATGTATGTATAAAACACGGTATAGTATAGTACCTATCTGTTGAATTATTCATATGAAATATTTTACCTTCAAGGCCGTTTTAAATTTTTACGATTCTCATAAATGTTTACTATGAAACTGCGTTTACTTGCTTCTTTCTTAAAATAATATAATTTGAGAGGATAACAGTAATATTAAATTCTTAACTGAATAACAAAGATAATTTGTAGTTATTATATCACGGACTTTTATAATCTTCCTAAAGCAGAGGATGTGACAGATAAAGTGTACTGTCAATGGTTATTTGGAAGATGTATTTTATCTAAAACGATTATTACAGTCATTGAATTCTGTTCTAATTCTGACTTCTCGTCGACTTGATCCTTAAAAGCAATTAATAAAAGGCTTGTGATATTGAACGATTTGAAAATGTAAAACTTGAACTTTCTCTTGAGTAAATGTGATTTGGTTCTACATCCAACTGCTGATTTCTAGTCAAATAGCTTATTGAAAATATGATGAGACCTTCTTTGACTACATTTATGCACAACTAACAAGGAGATATGGGCCATATCAGTTTTGAAGGCTTGAACCTTATATTTTCTTAGGGATCCGTTGCAGAATTTTTGTAAAGTATCTGTAATATAAGGATATTAAACTCAAAAGACTATCTGATTTAATATGAGAATAATATGTAACTATCATGCCAGTATCCAAAAAACAGCGGTTTTCACTTTTTTCCAGCGTCACTTCCTCTACGAATATATATAAGTTTTAATCCAACCTTTTGCTTTTAGTGAATCCATTTCAACTCGTTTTACTTGATTTAAGTCTTTATCAGTGCCGAATTTGGAGGTGGGAATATTTGACTTAAACCGATCTTGGAATCAGTCTCTACTTCTTCTTGAAAGTGTACAATAGATTTTTCCGATTCACTGTTTGTAGTTGAACCGATTAATCCTCCTTTTTTGAGTTGTTCCACACCTCTTGAGAAGTGGCAGAAAGAGTGTGTACTGACCAAAAGAGACAACACAGATTTAGTCTATCAAATCAGATTTAAAACCGAACGTGTTCGGTTTAATTAGAAGGATTTTTCGATAAGTTTTGCCGAGTTGACGCAGCGTGTTCAGATTATAATTATTGCGATCTTGCATTTATATTGAGAGAGAAAGATTGAAAAAAAGAAGATTAAAGAACTAAAGGAGAAAAAGACTCTATGAGGCAAAAAGTCAAAACATAAACTTACATAGAAGACTTTCACATATTGTAGGTCCAGATAGACCCTTGGGGTGATATTTGACCCTACGTAAGTAGTTCTGTACATAAAAAGTTAAAGCTTTTATGGTACAGCAAAATTCGTATTAGAAGTGACTTGTACTACTGAGAAAATTTCAAAACCAAAAAATCTATATATTCCCTCAATTGCACTGAAATAGACATTGTACAAGAAGGTTAGTAGATATTATCATTTCCTGGTCTTTGCAATGATATAATATAATATTATACGCAAAGACAAGTGTTCTCCATACTTTAGTGTAAATATTAGGTTTAAAGCTCTGTTAGTTAGAGAAGACAGCGTGAGTCGCCGTAGGCGTAGCAGTGGGGTTTAATGTTGGGATCTAAATAAAGAAATGCAATGCAATGCGTAGCACTCCATGATTTGCAAAATTAATTCGATTGAACAATTTTGTACCTCTGCGCCGATGAATCACACTGCCTTCTCTAACTAATATATCTTTACCTCTGTTCAGCCGTGAGTGTAATGAACTTTCCTTTGTCCTAATTATACTTGAAAGGACTATTAAGCAAAAGAAATTATGTCCTTCCCTGTTAAAAGATATCAAAGATCTTATAGTAGAATCGGATGATAAAGAGGACAATGAAGTAGGTGGGACGAAGACAGCAACAAAGAAGACATTCATTACTGAAAAAACAATTCCAACTCAGTGCACCGCTAACTATATTTTGATTCAATTTAATTTTGTTTTTCATTATACATCCTAAACGTAGCAAAAGGGAGTGATATTGAAGCCAGACGACTTTTTATGAAGGTGTTAGTGACTCTGAAGTTTAGAAATTTGCGGATTTTGCAAAATAAGAAAAACTGTTTTTAACTGGACCGCTATTATACTGGGAGGTCTTAAACTGGGAGTTCATGGTAAATCTGGTACTGGCTGTATCTAGTTCTCAGTTCGCTATACCACTGCAACTTTAACGTCTTCTTCGTGCCAAAGAAAGTAAAGATCTATTGACTTCTCATGACACACAATTCTGTTTATCAGTATTTTTATTCAACTCCATTCTGCTGATCAGTAAGGTACATACCGTAAACCAAGTCAAAGCAAACAAGATTCGTTGGCGAAAGATTCTTCTTAAAAATATCTACGTACCGTAAGTTGAGAAATTCTTCTCGAGAAAATATTCTAATAGATAACTGCGTATCGAATTACAAATGTTTAGAAGAAAAAGGATCTATTGTCACTATGAACGTTAATATGGAATTAATGAATAGCTATAGTTAGTCGAAAGTTATATTATCGAAGCAGCCTGACTATGCTTGGCCATGTACAACTGTGATAAACAGTGCTAATTCAGCTACCGATTATGTAACCTCTACATAAATAACATCAGCTCAAAAACAATTCATGATCATGTAACATTAAAACTGTAAATTTGTTCCAACCTGTAAAATTATGCTAGATGACTGCTTTGAAAATTGCAAATTAAGCTTTATAATTTCTTCATATTGTCTTAAAACTACGTCAAATGAAATTCAAAATATTGGTCATTAAGAAATAATTAAGAGAACTGAAATTTTACAATACTTGTCAAGACATTTTTACATACAGTTTCCAGACTTGACAAACGATATAGCAACGAAAAATAATCGACTCATTACGAATATTAGTTGCAGGTCTATACATCTGGGGATTTTCAGATCCCTACCAGAGCAATGAGTATTTTAAAACATCGGCTGAAAAACAATTGATTATTCTGGATCAGATAATTTACATCGTACTGATGCCATCATTCGTTTTTCTAAAGAATATTGTAGCGATCCCAAAGAATTAATGAACTAACCATATAGACTATACTAAAAGCTTTATTCCTTTGCATTTGCCGTACTCTAATCTAATCCTTTATAGCTAGCTCATTCAATTTTATATCAGCTAAGATCATAAAGTAAATACTACCTTTTTGCAACAGAACAGTAGCAAAACAAATCTTTATTGAATTCCAGCTTTATTCTTTTACCAGAAATCACTAACGAATTTAAAGGCATTAGGTAGTATTGTCTGGCGAACAGTTCTTGAGAAAGCCGAATTATCTAAAGGACGAGAAACACGTGAACGTTTTGTATCAAACGTGAGACAATTTGTAGAAAAGTATAACTATTACTACGTATTATATAGAAGGTCTTGACGATGTGCTATGTTCTAAGCTATGGGCAGTTTTATTGTTGATTAGAATTCCTACATCATTGCAATGGCACATTTGTGACGAGTGTTGTCTATGTCCTTAGTAGTAATTATAAACGTTTTCAAAGCAACATAGAAAATTAAGTTATCTGAAATGAAGAAAAAAGAAGAATATTTTAACAAAGTAGGGTTCGACTGTTGATGATAAGGTTTAACAATATTTGGATAATAATTCATAACTCAACAACTTTTCCTTCCAAAAGGTTTGTCATTTAAAATGCAAAAACTTGCAAAGATTGATTTTCCTCTGATAAGATATATTTCTTAGCAAAAGACTAAATTACATAGGACGAGCATTAAGAAAATTGACAATATGGAAGGTTTCGATGTGCTAAACTTTCTGTCACATCTTTTTTGACAGTTTTCTTATCTAGTTTAACTACTTTCTTATTCAGTATCTACTCTTACCTGCTGTTTCACTTATTTCCAATACTTACAACTTCTGCGCATGGACGTCTGCTCCTATGGGCAAGGAGGGGCGCTTGTCCCCTTGGATATCAAGAAATTTTTACATTTTAATGTGTTACATATATTTATATATGGCTTATATTATAAATTTGTTGGTTAGCCCCCGCCCTGAAAATCATTGAGAGGACGCCCATGCTTTTGCGCTTAGAGAATCTTTGCAAACTACAGGTGCCCAATAACAAAGTCAATCAAAAGATATGTGAGATTTTCCAATTTCTAGAAAGTGTTATTAAAAACCAGTAAAGTTTTATATCTTCAACATGGGACGTATAGATAAATTTTTCAACCGAATAAGAATAATTCATATAAAATTACTTTCAAAACTGGGAAACTGTTTAAAATTATTGGACGTACGGGAGGTCTGGAAAGTTTCTAACTTTGAAACTGCACTACATTCCTGAATTATAGTATTATCAGCATTAGTAAAATTTCCAGTTAGGTACTTTAGAAAATTGTAACCTCAATTTGAAACTCACGTAGATATACAGTCAGGAGTTTCGTTTTGGTTCAAATAATTAGAACTTTATAAAACAGCCAATGCAGCAGTGTTAATTTGTTGTAGTTACATTTCATTAGTAAAAGGAGAATAAAAAGGTACCTAAAGAAAAAATAAAATTAATTTCAACGAGGAGGCAGTAAAATCAATCACTTTCTACTTTAAACAATACACACTGTTTACGCTAGTTTTTTGCCTTTGTAAATACTCTTTATTTAAAGAAGAATGAGAGACTGATTAGATAATCTGTTAGTCTCAAATAGATTGTGCCCACGTAGTAATTTCTTTTTTTTAAACGTCCTTGCATACACCCAAACCTGAAATGATTGTGAAAGAAACATAAAAATCAAAGACTTGTATGGAATTAATTATGTAGACTCTGAGTATGAAAACTATACTCTTATGTACTATACTACTGCTATTTTGTGTTCGTTTTTACCTTTCAATATAATTATAAGTATCGCTTCCTTCTTCTGAATTTATAACATGCCAATTTTGGGTATTATAATCTTTTTTCTGTTCCACTATTAATACGAAGACTTGTATGAAAAATACATCCAAGGTTTGATTCATGGTTCAAATGGTTTATGACCTTTTTTAGAAGAAAAAAGATCTGCTAGCAGGTCGACAATACTCATATTATAAGAACTATGAAGATTATTTCAACAATCAAATTAGTGAAGATATGGTCACGGAATTTACGATTGACTGCTATAAGTGGTAATCAAAACTTTCAGAATTTTGTGTTGTTGGAAACGTTTGCGTATTCTTATTCAAAATAAATACATCTTAGGACAAAATTCAAATTTTTAAGTAATAGCTAAATGATCAAATCTTTACCTTTCTTGATTACTAGAAATCTGAATGCGGAACTGCCTGTCTCTTACATTAGTTTCCAAAATTCATTTGAATCCTAACTTCCTTTAATATTCATGTTAGTACTTTGAGCAGCTGTATCATATCCATCTGTTCAGAATTTCTCTTAAGCTTGATTTAAGTTTTTTGAAAACTGATTAGCAAATCATTGGCAAAACTCTATGACTGCAATTTGTACGTCAAAACCAGTTTTTCTTCAAAAATCAATTTAGTTGTATCCTGTTTCCTCGATCCACTTATGATTTTAGTCAAGAGTTTTGATTTCATCTTTTTGACTCTTTCTATTTTTTTTTCTATTTAGACTCTTAAATATCTTTCGGGGTTTAATTATTATCAAAATTCTTTCTTGATTTTGCTCATTTGATATGAAATTCAGGTCGAATGCTTTGCACCATACAACATCTCATTTTCCTGTTCACTACCCAAGTGGACTAAATTCGGGCATCGGCAAGCATTTTATACAGGGTGTCCCAGAAAATGCGAAATACATATTTCTCCTGTTTTTGCTCTATTTGTGCACTTACTTGAAGTATAGTAATCATTTTGGTACACTGGATAACTCTCAGATAAAACTAATGATCATGATATGAATGAAAAACAATAAAACAATGTGCATAAAATATTATGCTAAATTGAATCTTTAATGTGTGTTTGTCTTTAGAAACGAAGTAGAATACTTCAGTTCGCAAAGCATTTTCTGAGTTTGTAAAACCTTACTATTAATGTCCAATCAGTTACAGATCAGATATGTATCAGATCGGACATGATATTTGCCTACGTATATATTTTGGTAAATTCTTGAATAAATAGTTTGTTCTCTTATATTTCAACTACAAATTTATGCTTGTTGATAAGGCTGTTGCTTTAGTAGATGTTTTAGTGGCAAACGTTGTCAGTAGCTACCTCAAGTTGATGTCTTGCATGTTTCTTGGATTATTTTTCCTATATTTTATTGATTTATGCATTGGCTGTGCTCGTTGTACCCTATGATGGGCCCCTAAGTTTCATCTCTCAGCCATTTGCTTGGCGAGAGTCGCTTTATTATTTTGATTATTTTTCCTAGTTCTTTGACGAATTTCATGTAATACTTTCCAATACATATGTGACCGTGACTGCGTCCTATTTTACTATGCGACAATTTAAAATTTGTCTCGACTACAACAATTTTTGATACTGCCATGGAGATTATTGTGGTTAACATTAGGAGTTATGGTCTTGGTTATAGGTTAGGAAATCGATTTCTTTTAACAAAAATATACGTAGGTAATCTATATTGTTGCTATTTGGTTATGTTAAAAAAAAAGCGTAGTTAGTGACGCCGAGTTCTGCATCCTTCCCATTGGTATTGTGGCAGAGCAGGAAAAGTAAAATAAACAGATTTTGATTTTGAGCTTTTTGATCTTATTATCAAGTGTTTTTTAGCTGTCTTCATGCCCAGTCGATAATTTCTGTAATATGGCTGACAAGGAGAGACAGTCGATGCTTAACAGCTCAAATGTAGTGAATTTTGTTTTAATTTACTTGATGCTGATCTTTTTCGTAAGAGTGACTTAATGTTACCAAATGTTAGTTAGTTTTTATTTCCTTTATTTCGTTTTATTTTCTTTAAGAGTAGAAATTCTACTAATATTGCACCTTTTAATCTGAAGAATGCACGAGAAAATATAGAAACACACTAAAAATTATTTTTATCAAAGTTTCAGAATTTCTTTGAATTTTTTCCATTTGCTATTACTTCAAGCATTCTATTCAAGATATCAGATTGTAGAATGTCAACTTATGCTTCCAGAATTTTGATTTTTGTTATGAAACTGTCTTGAGCCTAACCTAGCACAGCTTCTGTTTTTTAGAAGTTCAGGCAAAATAATATCTGGATATCATCGAGTGCATACTATCTGCTTGTTTAACTTGGCATACAACTTCAGATTATCAATCTAGAGAAATGAAAACATTTTGAGTGGTTTGATAGTTTTTGATAGCCTTTGCTTTTGTTTAATTTAATATTTCTAAGGGCACAAAAATGTTAAGGCTGTTTCTATCCAAGAAAAGCTTTGTCAACTTTTTGTCTATGTCATTCATAGATAATAAAAATCAGATAGAAAATAGTAATTATCGCATTGGGATTCATTGTTATATGATAATTTATTTTGTTTTTTTTTTATTTTTTGTAACTTATTGAAAAGGAAAATATACATATCTCGATTACCAATAGATTTTTTGACATTTCGTTCTTCTTTCCCAATTTTTAAATTCCTTGTTTTCGAACATGGATAATGTTGTTAGGTCTATTAATACGTAGATAATATAGTAAAAAGCAATTTAAATACAACATGATAGTAGTAATAAATAAAAGTGTCCACATTTCAACAAACAACAATTTTTTAAACGTCTCACGCATTTATTAGTGGCGTCCATAATATAATTTATATAACGAATTAATTTTAATTATTGCATGCATATGGCATTAGCTCATGTAGAACAATATAAAGGAAGTATCAAATTTAAACTTTGCTGGAATGACAAGTTGTTACGTAAACATTTGCTTTAATTTTCAGCTTTTGTGTTACCCTACTGTAATCGAAAATCTGGGGGCTAGAATGTATTTGCTGCACCATTTTCCCTGTACAGTTCAGGCAGCAGGATATACATTTGAAGGATATATGCAAACGGGTCGACGTAAAGATACCGACAAGAATGGGACAGGGAGTATATACTATATATACACAGTTAGTTCCGTAAAATGTTTTGCAAAATGCGTCCGACGTTTGATTACATCATAATGTAAAAATGGAAATTAAGATAAGGTTATATTCACAATTCGCATCTTAATCGCTGTTATTTGGAGGTCAGAGAACTTGGCTAACTATCTCCTATTCCATTTGCAGACATAGTAACAGCAATCGGAGATTAGATGAGGTATTTATTTATTATTTTTATTATTATCATTACTGGATAAAATTATAATAACACACAATCATGATAACATGTTTATATTATTCCAAATTTATATCATTATTGTGATTATTTTGAATTTAAAAAATTGTTCGTTTGTTTATTCTAAATAGGCAAAAAAGATGTAAATCGCGCTTCCTCGCATAACAGAACTATCTAAGCGTTCTGAATTTTAGGAGGTGGAATAGATCGGGAAATATTCAGCGAGGCATGAATTCTCAAAGGAGTCCTTGGATTACGGAACTCCAAGGACTGAGATCCCTCACATTTCATTTAGGATGTTTTGTGAGAGCGCAGAGAAGATTTTCCGAAACGCGCAACATCCAGTTGTGCGCGGGAAAACTGGGCGTGAAGCGATCGATCGAGCATCAGGAGCTCGGTTAAGTCCCCACCCATCGCTTGCATCTCGACATGTCACAACCTACTGTCACAGGCCATGGCACCGTCTCTGTCAACAAGATGCGTGATAGTTACAAGAAAAGTGCAACATTGATAGACGTGTTTGCTCTCCATTATTTCCCGTCTCGTATTTGTACCTGCACGGCACGTGGAAATGTTGAGGTATGAATTGAAAAAACTTTAAAATACATTCTGTTCTAATCCTTTGTATGCATTGTTAATTCAAAGTTGCCAATTTTCAGTGCTGTGCAATATTAATTTACTTTTTCTTCTGATTTATATTAAGTTATAATAAAAGACGTGTTGATGTATTATTAAAATTCTTACGGAAAAATGACCTTTCTTGATTTATTTGTGTTCCCCTTCATTTTTATTCAATGATGAATTATACATGAATGCTAATAAGGTTATTTAATTAAAATATTTTTTTAGTATTCAATAAAAAGAGTTTAGTTATTTGAAAGAGATGATATTAATGTAGTTAGTAATAAAGCTTATCAAATATAGGTAAACCATAAATCACAGATTGGCATCAGGTGTTCCATTCAAGCGACGAGTTCCGATGAAAGTAATTCTAAAAATACTTTTTAGATACATTTTTCAACATTTCCAGCATTTCCAGCTTCCATGGTACCATTTCTACTAAAATATTTCTTATCCATTACAAAAACCTTGATTTACTATCACTAAATTTTGCTTTTGACGATTTATATTGCCATGGCGCGCTCAAACACGCTATAATAAAAATAGAAATCTTTTATGACTTTCTTTTCTCGTTATCATAAGAAAACTAAAGTATAATCAAAGGAAAAAATATTTTATTAAAAATTCTAGTAAGGGATCCTTTAGTTTATTACCTACAACGTCCGCATAAATTATTCACTTGATACCTTAAGCCTCAAGTAAACTGCGATTATGAAAGGTATTTCTTGGTTTCTCCAGGGATTGTTTATTTCATAATTTAATAAAGGTGGATTATTTAGAAACATCCTGTACACTCTCATAGACTTCTGGTAAATTATAGAGATCATGAGACCTATGATCTTGCAGAACTTGAAATTTCGCGCATACGCAGAGGATGCTGCGTGCTTTTATCAAATTACGCCACCTACGAAACAATCCCAACGAAATTAATTTTTATAAAATTATATAACGAGATAATTTTGAAGAATTGCTATCGAGATAGTTTTGTTTTACAGACGGTGCTCAAAACCTCTTGAAATAATACAAAGCATTTCATCTTATTTTGTCAAGTTCTACATTTTTTTTTGTTAACAAACGATTTGATTACGTCCGGATATATTTTATTTTCAAAAGTTGGAACAGTGTCAAAAAAGCTCCCAACAGATACAATTTTGTTTGTAAGAAATAAAATAGCAATAAAATACAAATAAAATAAAACAGTAAAGCGAAATAAAAAAGTTTTCTGAATACTCTTACCAAAATTGGGAAAAGATCTATTCAATGTCTTTTTTTTTCTTGAAATTTGGCCCTAGAATACTATCGATTATGACGGACTGCAAGTTAAATGATTATCAAAAATAAAACTGTTATAATTTTCTATTTGTTTAAAACGTAATTTATGTCGATATTTACAATTTCTTTGTCAGTGGCAAAAACTACTATTGTTTTACAACGGATGATATTGAAACATCATCAGTGGGTTTATATAAATGACATCATCCAAATATTAAGTACTGACTAATTGATTATTTGTTCTTTTAAATAGTCATCAAATACTACAAATACCTAAAGTAATTATTTTTCACATAAGCTAATTTCTTCAAATAAATGAATTTCAAAATATTCAACGTCGCAAATCCGACACAAATTTAAAATAGTTTGGGTTCTATTAATGAAAACAGTCTGTTACTTGACATCTTTAGAGTGCGCCTTTAAATTAATTTCGAGATAATAATAATAGCTAACCCGCTCCAGGATTTACGCGACTTAATTAATTCCTGTTTTATTACGTTGTGATGAAAACGTGATGCCTTCGGTAGCATTTTGAAATACTTTGCTCTATATATCCAAGGATATCAGCTAAATGTTTTATCACCTATTCAACATTTTTTTGCTCGTTTGGCGCTTATAATGACACGATGCCTATTAGAATTTAACTATAATAAGAGGTAGGTGTAAACGGAGATCGTATTATTACCGTATCTAATAAAGTTTACAGCAGTACTGTTAAAAAAATAATTAAACTCGAAATGGAAGCTGTAGGATGTTCGTAAAAACGCTCGTAAAGATTTAAACATTGTATTGTTTGGATTACCTAATGACGGAGTATTTACAATTTGCAATTTGTTTAATAACGGGAAAAATTGGTCGTAAGGTGATACTACTAACATTGATGTACATTTAGAACTCACTATAATGTAACTGAAGGGGAAAAATCGATTAATAGCAATGAATACTATAAAATGAAGTTTTCTTCACAACGCAGCATTTACGTGAAAACCTTTTAGTGTTATGGTTCAGCTTCTGGAAGATAATGAATCCGCCAAACGAAACGCATCTTCTCTGTAAACAGCTTTCTATTATTCCTTCTAGTTCATCGACAAGTACATAAAAGGGTTTCAAATTGTTTTATTGGGAAAATATGAAATATGAACCACGATTAATAAATGTTTTACTTACAATAGTAAAGATTGGCCAACTGAATGAAACGAAAGGAGAAAAGAGGTTTGAATTCCAAGTGTGTCAAGAAGAGAAAAATATGTAAAGATAAACAAAGGAAAAATTATGGTATGCTTTCAACAAGGCTGTTGTTGGGACGATTGAATCAAACAAGAAATATTTTAAATATGAGGTTCCCTCATTTACTACTAAAGTTGCAAAGAGAAGAATTATATGGGTAGTAGGTAGTTAATTTTAAGATGAACCTGATTTTATTGATCTCCCTCTACGTTGCGTACTCCGTTGTTATACTAACATTTTATCTCATTGCAACATCCACAAATTTTATTTTTAATTCTGCGATTTTCTTTAACTTTCCAGGTTTTGATTTACAATTAACTATAATGAAAGGTTGAAATAACACACTAGAGTAATTTTGTATATTGTACGATACTTACTTTAGCCATTCTTCGCTTACTCTACAAATATGTAAGAGTTTGTATTTTTCTACAATGAGCTCATACTATTGATGGTTTTCTTCAAACTATTTTGTTTTAATTACAGTGTCGAACTAGATCATAGCAGATTCATTATAAAATCTGCGTTTTGTAAAATACAATTCTTGTTGTTTGAAATACACGTCAAACAGCAACAAAGTTGTTGATGAACCAAAGCCAATACAGCACGTTCACTGCTGGTATGTAGAATGTAGATACTATGTTGGATCAGTCAATGCCATTTAGAGGAGGCTTAAAGGTGTAATTTAAATAGTTCAAAAAAGTTAGTGTCCTATTTTTTAAGAAAAATGTCTGTAGTAGACGTTGAAGAGTAGCAGCTTTTATTGAATATTAAGTGTCTTTGACAGCCTCTTGGAAAAATAATGGAAGAGTTGTAAATCATCCGGAGATTTTTTTGTTCAGTTCTATGAAGACTTCTGACTTACTTTTGGCGAACGGGAAAAATAAGAACAGACCAATAAATAACCATTTCGTAGTTTTGAGTGTTTTCCTAAGCGTGAAAATAATAATTGCACTATTGCAAAATATGCTTGAAACTTACATGTTCGGGTGTCTCATCACCCTACTGGCTTTCAACTATACCTACCAATAGAATTCAGATAGTCTACAATCTACAAAATGTAGACAGATAGGAAAGAATCTAGGAACGGCTAGGAGAGTCTTCCACTGAGTACTAACTATGCCATAATTCTAGACTTGTCGTATTTGATAAGCATCTCAGTGTTAATGTAGAGTAATGTAAAACTGTGGTTTTTGAATAATTCCTAAAGTCGGAACAATGGCCAAAATCCTCTTGATCTTTTAATCAAGTAGAAACAAATCAAAATTTCTAAACAGTATTAGTCTCAAAATGTCATTTTAAAAGTTTTAGGTTCGTTTCTATTATGCCAAAAAAATGTGCTTTTAGGAATAAAACTAAAACTTTTTGTTCGAGGTTAATATGTTCAAATTTCTCGTAAGCCCACAGATAAAAGTGAATATCTTTCCTCCGATTTTTAGTAATAATGGGCTTTGAATAATAGTGAACTCAGCAGTAGACACCTGCTACTTGGATGCTTGTAAGAATTTATGCAATATTTTATAATATTTCTGACGAACCGTTTTCATACTTTGTCTTAATGCTTTTTTTCCCTATAAACTAATTTTTTTTATCCTTATTTCCCATCTTTTCCTAAGGCCAAAAATCGAGAAGAATAGACTTCTTGGAATTACTGTAAAGCCGACTCCATGGCATCTAGATGATACGTATTTGATGGTACATAAATGGAATTTATATTATATTATATTATATATATTCTGTCAGTTTTATTTTTGTTGAGAATTTATGTGTTGTAATATGTTTACTAATTCTCAGGCTGCATTTAAATATGTTCTCATCTGTAAAATATCTGCTATAGATGATAGTAATCAGATTTGATCATTATCAAGATTTAATTAACCTTAAGGAAGGTGATTGGAAATTCCGTTATTTACTTCAGTTTCTAGTTAGAGCTGTTTGACACTATGCTAAATTTTGTCGAAATTTTATAAAAGAATTTTTACAAAAATTTTTTGATGTGGGCGTGGGCAGTATCAATCTATTTACAGCTGTTTGCAATGCCCTCTAATCAACCTTTAACGCGACTCGTAAACATAACCTCAAATAATAAGGAAGCAGACGATCAGCTGATGTCGGTTTAAAATTTTTATGTAAACTCCGTTTGCAACGACCGAAAATCTTGAAAAAATTAATTTGTACAAATTCTTTTAAAAAATTTCGCGTAGTTTCAAACAGCTCTTAGGTCTCTAGACTAGTATTTTTTGGAATTGTATGAATCACAAGTTTTTTGTACGTACCAAATTTTGGCATAAACTGAATATTTAAAACTCTCTGATCTAATAGTACTGTTATATACATCATTATGATTTATGAGGATTCTGACTTGTAAGGATCAGCAAAAGGCACGAAGTTTAAGTGAAGTGCCAAAAGCAAAACGTCTAGGTATCATCTAAGGCTCTAACCTTACTGCAATGAGTTGTGTCATTTTCTATTCACTAGCACAGACTGTAAAAAATCTTCAAATCCGAAGTGTGCAACAGACCAATACGTTCAGATTTTCAGTAATTTGATTACCCAAAAACCTAATAGGGTAAAGGTGTCTCACCGCCATGTTTTAGAAAAATTGTTATTAGATCTCAATGCTGGTCATAAAATAAAAATAGAAAATCAGCTAAAAAAAGTGTAATACTGAAGATCATGTCAATATTATGTAATTTAAGTTACCCATAGTTTTAGAAAATTAATTTGGGATAAGCAGAAGCCAACATTGATGATGACAAAAAAATTACACATTCAACGGCTGCGTGTTATTAGAGTGTGCTTACCTATTTGAACGAAACTGGAATTCGTCGAATAAACTAGTTCCTTGAAGTTTTTAATTACCTACTAAAGTCAGTTGAACTGACTGAAACAAAGTTCTTGGACAAATAATATTGCCCAGTTGTAGGCTTCTATTATCAACTGGTTTCCTGGATGCAGTATTTAGAAGCAATACTACAAACCGGAAGAAGTTGCAAAAAAGATTGAGATGAATTTTTAAATTGAAAAGAAAATCATGTTAATAAGGGCTTCTCTTTTACAAAACTGAACCCACTTTTGGTATTTCGTGATTGTTTAAGCATCGATAAAATTATGAGTTAATGGTAATCCTCTACTGATGCAAATTTCCTTAAAATCGCAATATTTGGAATTGTACGCAAAATTAATTTTATTTATTCGTATTGATTGAAAGAGATTGAGTAGGGTCCGATCTGACAAAGAATAAAGTTTATCAAATATTACAAAACCCAGTTTACAAACTAATGTAGATTTTTTGGCTTATGTAGGGAACTATCATTTTGCTCCTTTCGCTCGAATACATTTTAATCGCAGTCCTCCATCTTTCTCGAATATCTTTCAAACAATAAGATGCGATGAATGTACTTAATTTTGAAGAAAATTTGGGGCCCTTTTTCTAGAAAGACATTTAGAAGTTGGAGTTATAATTAATTACTTCTGAAAGGCTTAGGGTTTAAAATGAATAATGCTCGAAAGAAAAAACAGAACTATTATATAGCTAAAGTAGATTCTGAAACATCCAACTTTACTTTCACTTTTGTTTTATCTACCTTCTGTATTCAAATCCTTTATTATACTAAGAAAAAAACCAAAAATAGCAAAAAAACGGAAAAAATAGGAAAAAATCTAGAACAAAGTAGGTTATGAAGTATCCATCATGAGTGCATGACAAGAGTATTCTAAATTCTATCAAAATAACGATCCACCAACCCTAAGGTTTGTTCCATTTCTTTAGAATTTTGGTTATCACTGCTAGAGGGTATATAAGCAAGGAGAATAATGAGCATCTTGAGGGACGTTAGCACCAGTTTATAAAAGCCCCTGTAAAGTAATGTTGAATAAGACACGGTATCAACAGTCCTGATAGTAGAAAATTATAGCAATGTAGCCATTTTGTATTCATCACATATCTTAAGTGAAAAATATGAAAGAAATTCTCGGTTCTTTCAAAGTTACATTTTAAAATTATTTGTTTCACTAAAAGTCAATTTTTTATAATGTATTAATTCCAGGTATTTAATTTTTTTGACATGTTTGCTAAAAGCCGGACTGAAAACATTTTATAAAGTATAAAAGGAAAGTTTTAAGGCTTTTGTTATATAATTTACATTGAGGATTTTCTTGTAAATGATTAATATATTCAAATTCTTAACAACTCAAAAAATAATTGGGTCAGGGTTTGGCACAATACAGCGATTCTGCACAACGAAAACATCGTCAATAATAATGTTTCCACAAGTATGAGTATAGAATAATCTGTTCAAACAAACAATTTTCAGGCTTATTTACATGCAAGCTAACTACTATTATAATGATGTAATTTATGGAGAAATTACTTTAAGAATAAACAAAAAGGAACTGAAACATGCAAAATGAAACAATGACACAACGTAATTTTTTGTATTTAGACAAACGTAATACTGGAATTATTAATGTATTTACTTAATCTTTTCCTTGAAAAGAACAGTTTCTTTTATTTAATATTTTCGACACTTAAGAAGATACTGTACTATACCTACTATATTTAATAGGGAGAGTGCTATCACGAGCAATAGATTTATTTTAAATCTATTATTAACCCAAGTAGAAATTTTATTATTTCTTTTAGAATGTTGTGTTGTTCTAGCATATTTTGGAACAACAATTTGAGCTTGAAACTTTCATAACACGGTCAATGCATTTTAAGTTCTTTTCAAATCAGGTATACATTATTATGGTAGCAAAGGTCAAATTATTTATTTCATCATAAATCTTCAGTAGTGAGGTCGTAAAACCTTAACAAAAGCTGAACGATTAGTAACTAACTTATGAGTAGGTGCTGCTTTTCCACGTCTGTAAGTAATAGAAGGGTTGTATTTAAATTGGGATAGTATTTATGAGGCCTCATAAAACTTACTGAACTTTTCTATTGTTTCTTTTTATTACACGTGGTAATGATTGTATAGCATCCAGAAATATAAAGGATGGAACTGAGATGTTTGATATAAGGTTGTGGTGTAAATATTTATTTAGTAAGTTTGTAAAAGTTTTAGGCTTTCTTTTATTGAAGTGTGATAAGACTGTATGTGCTTCTCTAGTAACTTTTAGTTCGTTCCTGATGGTACGACATACCAAATTTATCTAATACATTTACCTCCCAAGATTTTCTGCTTCCTAAAAATATCTTTTATGGCCAGCACCTGTCACTCCATGGTGATTGAACAGTTGAGAGTTGCAATATGTAAATGGATTCCCATGCGAGATTTGAATACTCAACATGCTGAGTTCGGGCTACATTCCTATCATTTTGAAGTAAGGGAAAACAACAAAGCACCCCCGGAATAACTTTTTATTTCTACCTTCCACTACCATCTACAAAGTCATTATTAAAAAT
Organism: Ignelater luminosus; assembly: GCA_011009095.1. Taxonomy (NCBI): domain Eukaryota; kingdom Metazoa; phylum Arthropoda; class Insecta; order Coleoptera; family Elateridae; genus Ignelater; species Ignelater luminosus. Next base: position 210,382 of record VTPC01090412.1, on the reverse strand, counting down.
AATTTGACCTGATTACTCTATCAAAAATCTCATCCGAACGTAAAACGAAGCAAGATGGCACTGCTACGATGATAATCATCTAAATAGCAGAATCCAAGCCCTCATCTCCTGTCATAGAAATTTCACTAAGGAAGCAACAATGGTCTTTGAACTATGCGGGCTAACCTTTATGAAGATGTGTCACAAACAACAAATGACGACGAACCTGACGACCAAATTTTGCGTAAGACGTTTGGCAACTCAAAGAAGGCCATCCGGTCTAAATGGTATGTAATAACAAACACCGCTCTGAAAAGTCTGCACAAGAAGGTTATGGCCGCACCGCTCTCGTCAATATTATAAATGCAACGCTGAGTTTTCGTCACTTCCTACCGCATACACTGGAATACTACCGATGTGATAACCATCTTGAAGCCAGCACAAAACACAAGATTTCCACGAAATTTGATCATAGGCAAGATAGTTTAGTCATCTCGTTTAGACTTAAACAAGAAATTGAAGACCATAACATCATACAAGACGAACAGTTTAATTTTTGGCAAGGCGATATTGCATGACCTTCCAGATCCTTGGTGAAAACTTCAATCTAAGAAATCACATAGACCTTATCTTCCATCTTTTTAGATGTCTCTAATTAACAAATCAATGCGGGACCTTGTCGAATTGTTAGCGTCGTTCCTGAAAAATTGAACCTTCAGGATTAAATTACAGAATATATCCACTCATCGGAATGTAGAATTAAAGCTGGATTGTTCCAAGTTCACTCCTGTCTATGAGCGTTTACTCAATCTTTGTCAGTAACCTTTCGAGGATCTAAACTACTATCATAGTTGACGGAGCGATATTGGCATCAGAAGGCAATGCTAGACTACCACTAGACGACAAACTTTGCATTATCAATCTCATGAAAAAACGATGCGAAATACATAGGCGTATTTCTAGACAAGAAACCCCTTTTGAATAACCACATCGGTACTTGTAGTGACTTTTATTCGTCCTCAAATCGAAGAAGCAAGTTGAGTTTTGACAACGAGCTCCTCATCTACAAAACGGTCATTTGGTCCGTCAGGACATGCGCTGTTATCATTTGAGGATAAATAGCGAGACGCTACATAAAAGAACAAGTCAAGTCAAGTCAAGTCAAGTCAAGTCAATCGTTAAATTCCCGCCGAAGGCGGGAGGCCGTTTTAAGCTCCTCGTGGAGCTTCTTCAGCCTGATGAGGGGAGGAATTTTGTGGCGTCAGCGACTTAGAGAACGGTTCGGTTCGCGCTCATCCTGTGTGTGTGTGTGTGTGTGTGTGTGTTTATTGTGTGGCTGCGGTAGTTGTGTGTAGCGGCAGCAGCAGTTTGGTGTTGTGGGGTGGTGGTGCAGCGGCGGTTCCTCGGTGTGGTAACATCGGAGGCGAAGGGGTGGTGACGCGGCGCGTTAGTTCGGTGTTGGTGGTGGGTCCGTGGAAATTTCTGTTCCGGCATTTGCCTTGACCACTAGGGAAAACCACGGAAAAACCCTAGTGAGAACACATAAAAGAACTAGAGACGACTATACGGAACAAAATGAAAGAGGGTTTTCGCTTAGCCATCGGAAAATTGTATGTCAACCTTCAGACCTTCACGAATGTTCTAGTTAGTTCCATAGGGTATTACAATGCTGACCAAACTCAAACTTCTTCTATTGCAGCCATAAAACACCCCAGAGTGCTAGTTACTTGCTCCGCAAAACCAACACAGGCTACCAATATCCAATAGAAGTTACAACAAAATTGCTTTGAGCTACAAGTAGATCAATGAATTCTAAAATCACATTCTTTGATAATAATTAAAACTCTTACATTGAAAGTTATACTTATCTACAAATATATAAATGTCGGAATGAAATGAGAAGTTTCCTTTTGGTCCTTTGGTTCTCACTGATGTAATTGTAATTAATGTAGTCTAAAATATTGATCAGAAAATTTAAAGATTTATTGAAAAAGGAAAGTTTTGTTTTCAGAGATTTTGTTGTCACTTTGAGCGGCTGTAATTTGGATCTCTAATGGTTAGTTTTGGTATCTTTTTTCTATTCTCAGCTTATTTTGTCAAAAACTGAGTAAAAGGTACGAAAATATTTCTGATGGTTTTGTTCACAATTTTCTAGATATTTGTTTTTGAATAACGATAATTATCCTTCCTAGAGCTAGGAGTTAACGCTTTCCCAATATTGGTTTTAATGACTGAACTAATTCAGTGCTATTGATGGCAAATTTTCAAGGAATTTGGCATATTGTCAAACTTATTTGTTTGGACTTACATATTATCATTTATTATATTATACCATACTTATTTGGTTTATTTAGTAGCTCAGATGAGAGTAACAGGTTAGATCCACACATCAAATGCAAAACTTCTCAAAACTTTTTTGTGACTGTCATTCTAGAAATTATTTTTCTGACCATCGTTAGATATTCCAAAAGCTCCTGCACATCATCTTCATAAAGACCAAATAGGCTAAGATACATTTGGAATGAATTTATAAAATTTGTCCAGTTATATTATATAACCAGGATTTATACTTCGAGATTAGTTTACTTTTATTAGTGAATTGTAATGCGTGGTAATGACAAGTCTGATCGTCTTACACTTAAATCGTGTTGTCGCCTGTATATCTGCTTGCTGAAGAAATGATCAAAATTTAGTTATTGAGGTTTTTCTAAAAAGAAACTAGAGATTTATTGCAAAAGATTGCCAGGGAGGTTGAAATACAGACGTATTAACATACATCGATCTTGAAAGCAAAACCAATGCAAGATGTGGAATTTCTCTTTAGACAAACAGAATCAGGCAAATCACATAAAAATAAGAAAAATATAAGAAGTGACCTCAAAATAAAAATTCTTTTGAAATCAACCGACCATGTTTCTTGAGCGGTTTTCATATTTGTGACAGATCTAGAGAATTACGCGAATGATGATTTGGTAATGATGAATGTGTAGTTTTAAATCCAAAAGCAACCTGAAACTCTTTTTACTGAGTGGATCAAAAAGTTCATTCATTCCATTGAAAACATTTTTTCGTTTTAGCCTTGCATATCATAAAACCAAAAAAATTTTTAAGTACCTACGTATCATCACTCTTAATTATGTAAACTACGACACTTGATAAGTCTAGATTTAATAAAAATAGTTATCAGAAAAACATTAACCTTTGTTAGAGAAGAATTTCCGTAATATATAAGACATCTTGTTTGTGTTACAAATTATTTTGCTTATTGTTATGGAACACGTTTCGTCTCCTAAATAAAGAAGCTACTTGAAAGCATTTTAACAGTTACTCTTATACATATCAACACCCTGTATAATTACTATTACGAAATATACAAAATACAAATTAAATATCAATGACCGAAATGGGAGTAATTTTTAAAAAGTCGTTTTTGATTGCTACCTTGAATAATGCATTCAACTCGACTTGTGTTACCCGATCACTTGTGAGTCACGCAAACTTCTATGTAATAACTTCTCCATCCATATAAATCACTAATATTTCCAATGATAAGATTGACAGCTTTAATCCAAAGGTCAATTCATTCAATGTCGTCAACTTCATTCACAAATACTCTTCTCAATTTAAAACAGTTTTAAACCTTTTTGTTTTATTTTATTCTCTTTCAAAGGCGAGATCAAAGAGATAAATTCTTTCATGAACCTTCGTGTTTTTTTAAGCTCAATTCTTATTTATACGACGCTTCAGAAATTTTTATTTAACAAATTCCTTCAAGTGTTCTCGAGAGCCCACCTAAGCAAATTGAATAAAAAAATATATATATAAACGTTCAAAGGATTGTGAGCTGATTGGATTGTTCTTTGGTATGGGTTCATTTTCTACTCAATTTATAGGCATTGGCAAAGGGTCGTTTTGCATCTTCAATATTGAAGTTGAAAAACTCCAAGGATACAGGCTCTACAAAGCCCTGCGAAATGTCACCAATCGATGTTTAAGGGAAGCAAAACCCGGGAATTTCCTAGATTTTATCTTTACGTTTTTAAAGTGCCCAACTCGAGAATTACATGAACTTGGTGTAACAAGCTTTTAAGATTTCGGTTTGATTACAAATAACTATTATTAAGGTTTTTCAATGTTTATGACAGTTTTTCTATTATAAGAAAAAGAAAAACATTAAAACTATTTTTTTATTTTTAAATTGGCTTTGTGTTTATTTCTGTTTGTGATAAAATTTAATATATCTAACTGTAGGAAAAACTTCGGTTGCGAAATTGTATTGCTCGTTTCCATTTTACAGAGAATTTTTCAGGCAAGCAGAATGATTGGCATTTTTAAGTATAACCGAGATTATTGATTTTAGTTTTCAGCAGGAACAACTTTATTTGCTGAATTTACGGTTAGTGAGAGGCTCAACAAGGTTGCTGATTTCTTTGTTACACTTTAGTGCAGAAAAAGTGTATATTATTTAAAGAAAAGCATAGCAATATTAAATACCGTGTAATAATGATTTTAGATCACGACAAAAAAACGAAAGGAATGGATTTAATGACTATAAAGACATAAGAATAGTTTCTGTTATTATTTTTGGTTTTTAGCCTATATTATTGTAATGTAACAGAAATTAGATGCATATCAAAGCATTACTTGAATTGTGAAATTAAATATACGTAAGAACAGTTTATTTTAAGCTTGTATTGTTTTAATTAGTTACACACCGTTACCAGTGAAACAATAAAAACTGCAGAATTCTGATTAAAAAGTGATTGATAGCAACACCTATAACGTTAAGGTGTATCGCCTTATCTCGCTTGGCAAAATGGGTCGGTTTTGTTGAAAATGCCTCGTCATCTTCATACATAGAAAGGCACGCACATTCGACCAATTGGCTCAAGCCAACATTTATTTTGTATTGCCAAGAAGCTTTACGGATCGGCCTAGTGTGGATGCACCTTAAAGCACACTTTTTTGTGTAAGTGCAAATTAGTTACACCTTTGAATTGTTTATTTTTTTCTCAATGTAGTTTTTTTTGCAATAATTCAAACGTCAAGTTAGTTTTATATTTTACCATGTAATTGACCATCTACTCTAATAGATTTATTCGTATTGATTTGGCTAGTGAAAGAAATGTTACATTTATGTACTGTTACTTTCGATTGTCATCTCATTCAAAAGGACGAATCTGCAGATCTTATTCGATTAAAAACAAAAGGCTGCTTTGACATATTTTAGGAGAGTTGCTTCTGAAGCACAATAGTCCTGCTTTTATGGTATCTTTAATATTATCTCCAATCCGATACTACTAACTCAAGGCAATTAGGTATTTTTCTCTAAAACCATTAATGTCCTCAGCTGTCTACCAAATCTTTTTTGTAAAAGCATGGAGTTCTTTGTCCAATTTCAATATCTGTGTTTAGTAAATGATTGCATTTGGATGGCGTTTCTCAACTGATCAGACCATACATTACCTCTAACACAAGTCCAACGACATACACTTTTCTGGTTTTTGTTGTTCTTTCAAGAACAAGCAACGCACTGTTTGCAATGAAATTGTCGTAACATTTTGTCTTGTCTATTTAAATAAATAATTTAAGATTATCTTAACCAGACAAACAGAGTTAGATTTGTTTCGGGCGGACGAGTGAAGGTACACATCTGTATATGGTATATGGCATTCTGATTGTTACAATTTAGTTAAAGACAATAAAGGCAATTACAATGTACGCGTGTTAGTGATACTGGTTCTTTGAAGATTTTGATCATATCTCATTTAATATTTCATGGTATGGTATAGTGTCAACTTTTCATAGGAAAGACATAAAAGTTATACCGAGAAATTGCCAGAAGTTTCAGAGCGAGGGCCAAATTTATTTTTTCTTAAGCAGCAATGTAAGAAATCTAGAATATTTAAAGCATTATAGCAATTAGAGGTTTAAAGTTTTTAAGAAATAACAAATGAAAAATCCTGTTTCTACAATTACAAAGTTCGGATCTGTACAAATAATGGCAGTTGGTGGTTGTGAATCAAGTGACAAGTAAGGTAGTTTTCGCACTCCCACTAAAGTGTACAGCGCAAGAAGATAAAATAATAATTAAAGTAGAAGAGATTAATGAAAAGAAGATAATACGCTTTACTATTTAGTGTACGCACTACCATTTTGATTTTACATTAAAATATCTGGTGGTACCAGTAGAATTTGCACCTAGTAGATAGAGCCCTTGCCGACCATATTAATTGATCCTCTTTGTACATACTTACTTTTCCACCATGCAATGACAACCTTTTCTGCCTTGATTTCACACTTCAAGTTGCCTTGGTAATCCCTGGTTAGCTAAAGAACTGACACAACGAGTTCTTTATCTCATTCTAGGGAGTTAATTACCTGAAACCGTCTCGATGTATCTTAGATCGCTGTCGAGGTATTAACGGTCACCACAGATATTGGCGTGGCCTATACAGCGAGTACCTTATCTTTACTCTGGTAGTTAACCAATAACCATCGGGAACTGTCAGAGACCATTATTTTTAAAAATCTGCACTATTCCCTACCGAGAATCAAACTTAGGGTCAGTCGTCTCTAAGAATATGTAAAATATTGACTAGTAATTCGAGGAAAATCAGTGAGAAAATATTATGAAGTTATATATATATTTTATTTTATTTTACTTTGGACATACATTCTGAAAACCAATCCTACGAAACATTCGTGACAAGAAGGAATTTTAGAACTCATCTAATATTGTTATACTACGTTTGAAGGCTGGACAATCTTCCATATTATAACGACGAAGAGAAAAGAATATTCTCAATGGGGAAGCTTCGATAGTTAATGTTTGAATTCAATGAGTAAATTCAGTAGGTCATATCTACTAAGAACATCAAAAGTATTGTAAATTGAAGACAAGTTGTTGTTTTTGACAAACGTTTCCGAAGAAATGCAGAAATGTGTAGAAATTCCAAAATTAATAATTTTCTGATACACGAATGACAGTCAATTGAAGGAACGGCTTTCCTAATCCGATAATTAACACATAAAGCGTTAACAAAATGGGGAACGAATAAAATAAAGTAAATAAGTCATTTGGTGTGAACCCCTGAAAGTAGTCTCAATAACCTTTTTGGTTGACGTTGATTGTTCTTCTATCTTTGTACTCGAATTTATAAATATTCAATTCGCTTGTATGGGAAAAGGCAATAAAAGAAGTGAAGGTACAACTTAAGACTGCTGGCAAAGGAATAAAAACGAAATGGGCATCATTTGGGAAATTGTAGAACTTGCGAGAAAACAAGATTTTTTGACCGATTTGCCTTCTCTGTTATTTCATTGGAAATACAAACAATACTATAACAAATATTGAAATTTCGCCGTTTCTAGGATTCAACAAGTTAATGATTTTAGCAATGCTTTGATGAAGTGAAAAAAAATGACAAATGGAGCAAGGCTATGCATAGTAAGGGCAATAACAGGAAGTTTATTAAGATGATTGTTTGATGAGAACGAAAAAGTTGCTTGCTTTTGCGAAGATTTGTTATATTTGTTCTTCAAATAATTTTTTTGGAATTTGTCTAATGCTTAGATAATTTTGCTAGGATATAATTATAATAAAGAGGAGCAAATAGAAGTGTCTCAGATTGCAAGATAATATGATGCATATACTGAAAGCAGTTTCTAATTATTACATCTGTAAAACCAAAACGGTTAGGTTCAAGTTTCAGTTTTCAGTTTTTAAATTAGTTGTGAGTTGTAGGATTACTAGATTGCAGCTTCGTGAAATGTTGGATTTCATAACTGCTGATGGGAGCAAGAAACTCTCAGTTACAGTTGACTTTGACATTTAGTCTAGGGTTCTTGTGATATATTCCGTTAGCTTTCATGATAAATCTGTCTTTCCGATAAAACCCAGTCCTTTATTAATAGTCTTCTTGTCTGAAATAACTTTCTAGGCTTAACGTCTCCTAATATTCGTAATTGTCCACGTGTTGAAAATCAACATTCCAATGTGATATGAGAATGCTATCTTAGGAAATTAACACGATATAAGATACTGTCTAATGATAAATTCACAATGCTAACAATATTTCTAAGCTAACATTCGTATATTTTTTTGAACAAACCGATGGTGAATCTGTCCATCAAACTAAAACAATTTCTTGTCTTTTAGTATTCTCTCTTGTATTTGCTGGTGCTGGTCAAGTCTAATTGAAATTCTAATAATTTAACTGTTGAAAGGTCTTTTTACAAATTATCAGTCTGACGTTGTGCAAGAAATTCAATCCATAACCTTCCGGTTTAAAGGTACAATAAGTTATACTATACATGATTGTTTGTCTAGTAAACTCCTATTACTTTAATTTCACTGTACATGTATAAAATAATTGTACATTCAAACGAAAGTATTTTTATCTCGCCTACAAAAATCAATACTTTGTAATTGGTTTGTTCTTTTAGGGCACAAAAAATATCGTGTATGGCAAACTCACATTGTTACTCATTTGGTGAATATGTGTTTTAATTATTGGTTCTTATAAACGAGGGACCTGGTAACTGTGTAATGTATTCTGTTGAAATAACTCCATTAATATGATACGCGTGGCTTCACTTACGTACACAGAAGCCGTCAGTAAAACCGTTAGTTAATTTTTAAATTTATATATCACCTAATTAAAAATATAAAAAGGCCACTATAAATAAACATGCTCATAACTCTGCCATAATTATAATCTAGTAATTTAATTTTGATGTTATTTTTTTGATATCACACTTAAAATTTCCTATGTTAAATCTTAATTATACGTTTTGATTACAGATACGCTTGGATGTAGGAGTAAACAAGTTTCTTGAAGCAACACAATGATAAGCAAAAAATCGAGTTACTTAGGGAAAACAACACGTTTCAACTATGTGATGATACCACTGATGTATTACAGCAAGAACAGCAACAGCAGTATTTAAATTGAGTCCATTCTCAAGTACAAATTTTGGAAGTTATGTACAATATTGTATGTGGAATCTGGAGAATTTTCACGTTAGGAATGGTTGTGAGTAAGATGTTAATTAGATTTTATTTAAAAATAAATGTAAAGCCAGCTTGTTTTACTATAAATTATAGTTTGTAAGTTAAGTACTAAATTGTACGATGGGTTGCCTATGTACTGATTTTTGTTTTGATCTAGATCTAGAAAAGCAATAATGTTATACTGTTACACGTATTATGGCCCATCATTTAATTTTTAGTATAAGCAATTTTTCGGCTATAATAAAGAATTTATTAGGTACAACACACTGTCTGTTCAGGCTATAATTTCACTATAGATATTTCTTTTTATTTGCGCACATTTATTTGCAATAAACGCAGCTTTTTATATTTTTTTTCTAAAGCAAAGTCTCTCTAGACGTGATTTATCAATATTATTCATAATATTTATTCTATACGAACTTCTATTCTGTACGTCTTTTAGCCTGAATAAATTTTGAAATAAGAAGAGTTCCAATTACTGTCAAAACGTGTATTTCTTCATTTATTAATAATTATCAATTCTGTATAAGAAACATATTCGATTTTAAAAGTAAATTTCAACTATGTACACTCTTAGATTTTAATTAAGACATACCTGTTGGTATAGCTTGTATACAGTTTTAGCAATTCTTGTAACTAGAAAAATTCAAGAAAAGAAGTCTAAATAGTTTTTGTGTTAGCGTTTTAAAAATAGTTGCGTTTTTTGTTTGATTAATAACATAACCAAGAAGACACAAAGCTATAAGTAGTATGTACTTAATTATTACAGTAGTTTGAGTATTACCTCTAAGATTTTCTAAGACAAAATAATTTTATAAATGATATTTAAAAAGACTTTAAGTTTATCTTGGTTGTCACCTAATTGGAAGCTTCCAAGCAGTAACTACATACTTGGAGTGAAGAAAAATTGCCACTGGTAATTGACTACCGGAAATTAAACGGCGAAGACAGTTGGGTTTAGATTTTAGATAAGTAACATCAGAGATCTCGTACAATAATTTTAAAAGGCTGATATTTCACTCCAATTAACACTTAATTAACTACGTAAAAATGAATCATCTGGGTTTGTTTTGTAATGTATAATGCTATAACGGAAACTATCTTGTACATAGTAGATACTACACTGTTATTAATTCTAGGATTACGAATCTAATCAAATTCCTTTTACTTAGACTGTCATCGGAACATTCGTTTATGAAGAAACTGAAGAAATAAAATCACTCACTCACAGAAAGAATGAACAAAAACGAAAGGATATTTTTCACATTGAAAATCCACTGTCCTAAACGTGGATACTTCAGTCGATTTTAAAAAGAAACAAGAGAAGAAAGTACAAAGCATTACAACGCAAACAGAAACAAAAAAGTCAGGTAAACCTACAAAATATGAATGTAATTTTTTCTAAGAATAATTACTATTAAAATTAGAAAGTTAAATTGTACAATAAATAGAAAAGCAAAAGCAACTTAATGTATTGATCATATTTAGGCAGAAAATGTCGAAATATTGTTTTGCTGTAAAAAAATTACTAGGTACTCTAATGTATAAATAAAATCGTTAAAAGAAGCATCAGCAAGAAATATAAGGCACATTAGTCTTACAGTAAACACTACTTAGATATCTAAAATTATTTTTGGAAAGCAAAAGAAAATATGTAAATTTAATACAAATCCAAAACTTTCACTTAAACTAAATAAGCCTCAGATTGCAAACTCAATGGGGAAAAGAGCCCCAATATCCCCAAAACCATAAACAAAAAGCAAAGTTTATTTGATTGTGCTTCCTAGTGACTACATGTAAACTGAAACTCTAAAGTTAGAGAACAGTTCACGTTCCATTCTGTACTTTTCAGTCAAAAATATGTTGTAGGATGTTCGTATCAAAGGTGGAAATGTAAAGTATTTTGCAAGAGATCTAAATTGCATTATGTTTTCCAATTCAAACAACTGATAATCTCAACTTTTGCAAATATGTACAAACTAAAGACAGAAATATTTCAAAGTAGTTTGGTGTAATGTAAATCAAAACAAAATTTCACTTCTTCTATTGCTATCAACTGACTGACTGACTTCTTTGGAATTGTATCTAAATAGCTGTTACAGGAGTGCAAGTAGGCAACAATTTATCGCCTGAAAATGTAACTAGTTTTGCACGAGAAGACTCCAGATACTGCATATTAAAAAGTGGCTGAGATACTGTAAGACTATTAAAGTTGCTCATCTAAGTTAATGATGCGAAAGCAAACAGCTTATTAGGAAGAAGCTGGTTTGATGATCAATATTGACAAAAACGTAAATGTAAGCAATTTTCAATTAGAAATGACGATATTCAAAGAAAAATGGAAATTAAAAGAACTATTATTTGACGACATTGAGACACAACAACTATTGCTGATATGTGAAGTAAAAAGAGTAGGAGAGCAAAGATGACGAACAAGAAGATTGGAATGGACATCTCTAGAGAAACAAAATCAAAGAAGGACAAGGTAGAAATAAACTAAAGATATTGACATGAAAACCAGTATCTGGATAGGCATGCCTGACAATGGATTTTTCCAATATTTGTAGTATGGCAACCAATCAGAGGTGCCCGTTCTAGAAGGTGTTTGGATCGTCGAATATAAAGTGCTACTGTTACAAACCATTTATTTAAAAAAAATCTAGAACAATATGCAAAGCAAATTATAGTGAAAGGAATCTCAAAAAGATGCAAGAAGAAGTTAGGAAAATAACTATAAAATAGTTCTGGATTTTTTGTAAAGATGATCTTCACAAATTTATTTTCCCTAAACTACTGGAAAGTATCACACTTCTCAGAGCGGTGGTGATGGTAGTTATATTTTAGTTGCTCGTTTTGAACGGTTTTATCTAATTTACAAATACATTGGGGTTTAAGGAGAAACCCAAGCGACAATATATTATTTGAGTGCAATAGTCCCGCCTTTCTCCATGCTGTAGTTCTCAATGTGTATTTTTGGAAAATTATTTTCATCAACTTTGACATCTAGACTGATCTTAGAATTCCTCTATCTGTCCTGCAATTGAGATGCGTTTTTAGACATATGAGTAGATGTGGCAAAAAACCTACCAAACTGAACCAAGCAGATCAAAAGGAACCTCAGGACCAAAAACAGTATCTTAATACCACATCAACTGTACTATAATTAGTGTTGTTTCTTTCTATGAAGACATCTTAATAACCATTATGTACATTGTATTTTTATTTTGCTCTTTTAGAAATTTTAAGAGAAGAATTGTGAGACTAATAATGATGGAAAGGCTCTTTACGGAACTGAGCATCATAACTACTCTGCAAAACAATGGAGTCAATAAATGCTTCTTCGTACATTATCATGTACCTCAATCACCATTATTATCATCATCAAATATCAGAAATTTAGTATTTTACGGTTTACGCGCGTCCTTGATATTTCTGACACTTCAGGCAGTTTTCGTTTTCTGAGCGCAGTCTTTGGACACTACACGCTATAGAAATTTTTATACTTTCATATATTTTGAGGAGGTTTACTATAGTTAAATGAACGTGAAGATTTGTCTAGAATGCTAGAACTTTTTGGTTACCTATATATTTTATTACTTTCTAAACCTACTTATTCTTAAATTTCTTCTTTGCATTAATAGTTAGTAGTTTTTTGTTTCTTGATTTTTTTCTGTGATACGTGCTGGTGTTTGTAGTCCAAAAATTGTATGTAACTGAAGTTTTAAAGGAATATTGAGAAACAAAGGCTAAATATGGGAATATCAACAATAGATACAACTTTATATGTATATCTTTCATTTTGCTAACACCAAGATTTTCACTTGATTCCTTAGATCAGTCTAATAGAAAAATACAGCATGTTCGTTGGTAATAAAATATGGAAAACTTATGTAGATATTTCCACTAACAAACGCATGACAATTTTTCCCCGATTCTTTTTACAAGTGTAATCATTCTAAATTCCAGAATTATTCAAAAGGTTACATTTCGTAAGCGTCATCTAATCAATAAAAAGAAAGGTGGTCTAAATGTTAAAAAATTGAATAGAAAATAATTTTATAATGCAATAATATCTATATGAAATTTGCTCACAATTCCAATGTTATCTAAATTTAGTTACAGAATTATGTTAAAACAACAATGGAAATTAAACGTCTGAAGATTCTCTCTTTACACAAAGAAAATATAAATTTAGTAATAAAAATTTTAAAAGTTCTATTTTAAAACTGTTTTACTGCATCTATTTAACTTGGCACAATAAATCAACAGATAGTGCTATAATTTAAAAATTTAATGTGTTTTAAAAATTCATATAGCAGAAACAGTATTTTAAGCCGGAGTTTAAACTAAATTTACATTAAAATTCATCAACAACTTCCTGTTTTGTTGAAAATATAGCACTGTTTATATTTAGGGAATCTCCGCTCTCTGAAATTTCAAAAGTGCTTAATAGATCATATTTCCCCTGACATTTGTGTATAGCCAATGGCTGCTTTTATCAGTAATTTACGAAGTGTAAAAAATATAGTTATCAGTAGCGATTTCGGTTTAGAAATCGTATAATATAAACGTAAATGACAAAAATATGATGAAGTATTTTTTGGAATAATTGTTTTGTTTATATTTTTCAAAACGAATAAAGCTTCTGGCAATGATTTAGGGAACCAAAGCATTGTTTTCTGTTAGTCTACCATGAAAACAGGATAAATTATTTTTAGAATTATTTTTGTTGTGGAAAATTATATAAAAAGAAACATTTTTTAGAATTTGATCGATTTGATTTGATATTTTCCTAGAAAAAAGATTTTTTTCAAATTTGTCTAGTTAGATTGGCCAAGAATTCATAAGTGTTTTCATAAACACAATTATCTAAAAGCTTTTTTATAACCTTCGTTTACGAAAAAGTTTATGTCGGAAGTATCTACAAATGTCTTAATAAAAAATAGTACGAAGTGGCCAAAATCGCACAAAGCAATAAAGTTCGACAAAATACATTTAGGACATAATTTGTTAAGTTTATATGTTGTCGTGATAACAAATTATTTTTATTCGATTAACCTCCTTTTCAATATTTGACCTTTATGTTATTCTACTAAAATAAAGTTTCCAAAAAGTATTTTAACTAAAAGGATTGGAGATTTAAGAATTTTTTAAGAAACATTCGCTCAAGCATATCCCTAGAAAATCATAGTTTGCTCTCGCAAAATCTTTTGTCCATTTTCAGCATCCATAGTGATTGGATCGTATTTTATCGACACCTTATCTCAGCGAACCCGTTTCTTTCAAAATTTTACTTGAAAATAAGTTGATCTATACTTGTATTCACTGGTGTCATTCAATCACAGCCTTAAGGCCATTTTCTCTTGTTCCTTGGAAATTTCTAGAGTGCAATTTTCAAGTTTAATACCAATTACTTTTGAGAACGGAAAAAGTTCAAGGAGCTTCTATTATATTATCAATAATTTAATATAATTACAGATTTTAATGTTTTTCGTATAGATAGTTAAAACAAGTTTTATATATTTGTAATATTTATGTGTTTTGTATTTCAGGTTGTGAGGTACGTGCTCGGATTATAAGAAAATGTTAGAAGATTGTCGCCGCATGTTAATGCTCTACATCTACCCTGTAGATCCGAATTTGTTTGAAATCAGGCGACAAATTCGGTTCTAGAGAGGTTTGTGTGGTGCATACAAAGCAACGTAACATTTTTTTAAGTTTTCTTTTTGTTTTCTTTTTGTTGTAAAATAGTTTTTGTAGTATTTCATATTATAATAATTATAAATATAGGAAGTATATTGAAATTATAATTAAGTTAAGGTCTTTTAAAGACGTATTTATTGTTAGTAACAATGAGATGTACTTTTTAGATTTATTATCTAAGGATATATGTTTTTATGATTAAATATTTTAAAATATGTTGGTGTTTAGTATGTAGGATACATAAATAGTGATAGCTTAGATACGAATTAATTTGAAAAGCAGAACGAGCATTGTTTTGATGTGATAAATACTCACAATAGTATAAATTTGTATCAATAATAATTTTTTTCTAAAATAATAGAGGCAAAGATGTACAACAAACATGAAAACAGTTAAACAAGCAATTGATAAGTACACACCAAAAAGTTTATTTGATGAAGCTTTGATTTTGATTTTGACAGTTTTAAATGGATATTACAAGATAAAAACCAAAAGTAATTCGTGAAACACATTTAGTGCAGAAGTGTTGTATGTCATTTATATCTGAACCTATGTCAGACACTTGGCAGATTTCGTAATAAAAAGCAATGAGAAAATATTACAAAATACTTTGTCAATGTAAGAATTTATAACCTAAAATGAATAAGGAAAGTCTAAAAATATTATCGAAAAAGAGAAAGTACAGCATAAACCTGAGAAATTGTTGAAATGTTAAGATAGAATCTCGCATTTGCTATGAAATGAAGAGCATACTACAATAGCAACAAAAATCCATAAAGTTGCATTTTTAGTTTGATGGAAATTGAAATTTATTTACTGACAAAAACACCTTTCGGGTTTTCCCCACAAAACAGAAACAAAATTCGCGCTTGAAATTCTCTTGTGAATTGTTTTAGAAAGACACGTGGGTTTAGAATTTAATAGAACTTGAAATTTAGGCTAGCTAGTAAAAAGCGAACTAGATGGCAGATTTTGAAATGGAACTGTTTCGAATCTTTAGGGAGCTACAAATTATTGAAGTTATGGAGAGGATGTACATAATATAATAGCAATTAAATAGGCTAAAAAGGAAACGTAGGACTGCTATAGTCGATAAAACTTTACAAGCTACAAGTACTTCTTATCTAGCAGTCAACTGATGATATATTACATTTTACAGTGAAACATATAAAAAAGAGATAATTTATAATTTGATGGCACTTTTTATAATTGTGGCTACCAGGATATTATCCCCAGAAGATCACAATGGGATTGCTATTTATTTTAAAATAAATAGTTTTAGGAACTATAGACGCTGTTATCTGTTTACTTCTGTTACTGTTATAGTTTTATTATAATTGTAACAGTTCAGTTATTACTTTATGTGTAACGACTTCCACTAAAATGATTGTAATTAACTATGTTGCTAACACATGTTGTTATTTCTTGATTGCATTGTTTGTTCAGATATCTTTTTTAAATATAAAATAATAAATGATTTCGTGATCGCTGGAAAAGTATTATTATAATTCATAATTTCTTTCTTACCTTTTGCTGATGACAACCTTGTATCATTGAATCTGAAGTTTCCAACCTAAAACAAAAACATTAGATTTTAAAATATGACATAATTTATTTTTTGTTTAAATCAAGAAATTACAGATAGTCAATTTAGATTTTAAGGTTTTTGAAATTGTAATTAAATTTCTAAACCAAAAGCTTTCTTCTGTTACACCAAGAAGGAAGAGAAAATTTTCTTCATGTAACAGGAAAATCCTTCTTGGCAAATAAAATAGTCTGAATGTGTTAGTTAATGCTAATCTGCTATTCATTTTGTTAAGCACCACTTTGCCAATATAAAAAAACCATTCCAAACACAAAACGTCTTACTAAATTCCTGTGAAATTTACTTTTTTCTGATAAAAAAGAATTTAATGACTTAAGCAATCTTGAATATCTGATCTGTGCATTCTATAAAAAGAAGTTGAGTTAAAACATATGAAGATGATGGCACTTTAAGCGACTAAACACTCATTAGAATGAAATCGTATATTTTGATTTTTACAAGATGAAAATTTTAGACGAATAGGCAAGTAATGATCACAGTAGGTAACAAGGGGCTTAACAATACTAAACACCACAACCGGATAAGATTTATGTAAGTTTCATCTGAATAACTGTACTTTCTTTTAAATAAAGAAATTCTTGACGAATAAATCTTAAAGAAATTTAACGAATATTTATAACACCAAATTTTAACCTTGATATTATATATAACAAGACAACTACAAGAATAATTATAGAACAAATTCTTAATGTGCTAATACTCAAAATTTTATTAGTGTTAAGATCATTAATCATAGCTTGTTTAGTGTTAATTTATGTCTTCTCTAATAATGTTGAGTGGTCCTACTGAGACTAAATGTTGTCTTATTGTACTTGTAATTACTGTTCTGTATTTTCATTTGACCCTGATTGATACTTAAATTGTATTAGACGCTTTTATTTTCTTCTTACGCTATGGTGACAGACAGGTGATGTTTATAGAGTATTGACGACTAATGATAAATGCTCGTTTTTAAATTAGTACATGCAACATTTGGGTTTTTCAAATTCGTTTTAACTAAAATTTAAAATCTTAATTATTTTTTCCTTCTTCACTAATTATAATAACAAGAAAAAATAATTAACGGTACAAAATTGACTGCAGCCAATTTCGAGAATCTATTACATAAAAGAATGAATTCTTCTGATCAAATTTAAATTCCGAACGAAGACCCAAGACATTTATTAGTTTATTACATCTATTTTTAGATCAGTCTCCCTTAATAATGCAAATAACCTTGTTCACAAGCAAGCATCCATTCTATTTTCCTTTATAAATAAACTAACATGTAAACTATTTGACTTCTATTTCGTCTAATTAAATTATAATTAAATCCAAGAATCTTCAGATTTACTTTCATTCCTTTTCTACCTACATACTACATAGTACATCTACCCATTTAAATTCTCATTTTATATATACCTACGATTCAATGCAAGTTTGTATATACAAAATGATAAATTATAGACGTGCAGGTTATGCTATAAAATGCATTACACTACAAGAAGAAAAAAGGTAAAAAAGGATATCACCCACGTTTATAATTTTATGCTTTTATTTTTTTGGGTTAATTAATGGTATTCAGCTGTCTCACTTGGCTTAAAGTGACGTAGGTAAGAGACTTGAGATAAGAAGTACGGCGTAAAGTATTCGGCCTCCTAGACGTAAAGATTAATGATAGGCGGCCTAAGATTCAAAAGTGACATGAAAATCTCAGCCTCTGTATCAATTCTAACTCATGGTTTTCTGTTTTAGAAGGCCTCTGGTTTTATCCAGGTAGGTCAAACCACCGAGAAGGTAAAAATAAAAAATAATTTTTGTGATTCTTTTTCTAACTTTAAAATTGCAAAATCAAAACTGTATTTTAGTATTGACCATAAACAAATATGTTTATGAGGCACTTTTAATTTTAACAAGGGTTCGTATTGCATTACAATAATATCTTTATTATGATGGTACATAAAATCTTCACTGAAGAACCAATGCAAAATGATTTAGTTATTTTTAATCAGACCTTGTTATTCCTGTTATTACTATCAAACTTAAATCTAAGCAGATGCTGTTTTCAAAACATTCGAGGAGGTCTTCAGACTTTTCTTGAGCTATAAATAAAACTTAATTAATCGTAGTTACTTGTTATCAATTTGCTGTCGTGTTATAATAATCATATCTACACTTACTGTTTAATGACACATACTATAACTTCGCACAGGAATAATTCTTCATATTACAATCAAGATAATAATTTAGAGAAACCTGTAGAGTTATAGAAAAGTTATAGACGCAAAACTGAACTATTTCCATGTCCTACACTTCTTGTAGAAGGATTTTCTCTCTGCATAGCATTGCACGGTAGCAGTTTTCTATAATAATAGATAGGCACCATTCGTTTGATCGATTCACATAAAGATAATAATCTCCAAATTCTACGAATTGTTAAAAGAGGAAATAGGAAAGTGAGTAGATGAATTTGTTAGGTTTCTAGTATTCTGAACAAAGTTCGTGTTAGATTTAAACGCTTAAATAGCTCTTAATTTGAAATTAATTCCAGTAATATAGCTTAGATATTACGATTGAGTTATGTATAGCTAAGGGTTGCACAAAGAGGTGTTAAGATCTGTAAAATTAAATGACTGGCTCATCTTGTATTTAATTTTTTTAACAAAAATCTTGCAGTAGCTATGTGTTTATAGTGATATACGTCAAATATAATTAGTTACTTGTCAGACCAACTTAAACAAATTTACCAGAATTATCAAATACCGGGCCTGCATTTTTTAAAACCATTGATAAAACAGTTTGCTTTCATATCCACCAAAATCATTATAGGTAGGTCCAGTGAGAACCGTTAGATATGTTCAGAGCAAGCTACTATATCTATTGGAAGGACAATTGAATTCTAAATTTTTATTTTTACTTTTAGGCTTCATAAAATTTGATTTAGAAAGATCACTTGTACCAACAAGCGGTACATACTGATTTATTAACAAGCAAGGTTAAAATAAACATCTTGAACCTTAACCAAGACATCAACAGGTGTATTGGAGTGTATTTTACTAAATCCAATGATTTTTTGAAAATTATTATTGAACCCAAAAAA